>WEIT01031027.1:137939-157226 GCA_013389985.1 Dryoscopus gambensis
CATGAAATTGAATAGGCAGGTTTTATTAGGCCACAGGTTCAGTCAGGCTAAGGACACAAGCACTGACTGATAAACCTTCTTCCCACAGAGGTTATGGCTTCTGAATAACCATCCTCCATGATTTCCTGTAAATGAGAAAATATGACTTTTCATATATACTTTTTTTCATCTTTCTTGCATAAAGTTTGCTCCAACTGGCTCGTAGATGGAGAGCTGAGAAGGGAGAAGATGTGAGTTCTCAGCCCTTCCAAGTGCATGATGAGACACATCATACATCTTCCTTTGTAAATGCCAGCAGCAGAATATGGAAACGAGAGGAAATTTGAATATCAAAAGTCATTCTCCAGTTTACGCACTCTTAAAGCCTGTCACAACACATTCCCAGCAGTAATTAGCTTCCCTGTTCCAATTCAGAAACAGGGGTATCACAGAGGTGGTTGAATGACCCTAACTGTTGCCAACTGTTAATATATTCAGGATAAAAACAAAGAGAAAGGAATTTAAAAACTGTTGTACATATCTAACTGTTCAATAATAGCTGTTTCCTTGGTTTTATTGTTTTTATATCATATTTTGATGCTGCTATACTCACAGGGACTTTTAAAGGGTAATATAGTAATAATTTATGAACTAAGATAGTCTGATATGCAACAGTATTCCTAGTGGTGCTTTTCGTTCTGTATTAGCAATACAAAAACCGTAAAAAGCTGATGGTGGCAGTGGGTTCCCACTGAGACATACCCTATTACAGTGGTATCCATGTCAGCATGTCAGCTTTTTGCTTTTTAATCACAGCTTTGACATTCAATGACTACAGTGTTTTTCTTTCAAAAATCATATAGGTTTTCACCCAGGAGCTAAAATTATTTAGATGACATTCCTTCTCCTACATTAAAGCCAATTAATGAAAGGAGTGCAGGTAGCTTCCACTGAGGAAGACAGATGTACCAACACTATTTGTGTGTGCAGGCTATAAAGAAAAAGCCCTTCCTTAACCCATAGCTTGAGCCCAAGTAGGTGCTGTGATGGGACATCAGAGAGGGGGGAGCATTCCTAAACGAATCTGAAGGTACGTTTCTTTTGCCCTCACAAACCTTAGTTATGCTACCAGTGCACATGAAAATTGCCAGTGAAACTGAACCTTTTGCTATTTAGTTAATGTAGTATACCCAAAACAAAGACAGGCAAGACCCAGAAATCCTGACCTATACTTACAAAGCTAAAATTAAAATGTTGATGAGAGAGGTATGCTGATATATTGGTCAGCTCAAATAATTGGACTTGGTGAAAAATGGTCTTTCAGTCCCTGGAAAAAATCTTAATACTTCAATAGTTTTCTCATCAGTTGTAAGAGAACTTTCTCTGAGACCTTTGCCATTGCCTGAAGTGTGGTCAGACTGCCAGCCAGAGCTCTTGCTCCAGCAAGGGCAGAAAGCTTCCTGTACAAAGCCTTGCTTGGATTTTAGCGATACTTTGAAAGAGATATATTGCATACCCACAGGAGAAAAGAGTAGGGGAGGGGCTTTGACAGGTAGGCAATGTGCAGTGGCATAGGCTCTGCCTAAGAATTACCCTGTTTTCCCCAACAATGTCTTTAAAGTTGAATCATCCTGGTTCTACAAAATCATTGAATCTATTATTCAGTCTTTAGTTTCTTTTCTTTACACAGTTTCCAGACTTTTATTATACTACCATCTCCCACCAGAGAGATCATCTTTGTTAGAATAAACTGAAAATTGCTGGTTATGACAAAAAGTAATTCCCATTAACAAGTCATCATCTAATCATTTTAGGATCTTCATATCCTATTATCAGCTTTCTTATGAAATACCATTTCTTAATGACAGGGATTTGACTAATACTGTGTGAACTCTGTCAACATAATTTGAAAGTTACAGCCAAGTGTGTATTTATGGAATAAGGCGTCATCTTTTTCATGCTTGCACATAATTTTAGCTTGTGATTTGATCAGTTGTGAATGTTGAAAGTTAATTTTCATCAACTGAGGAAGGAGGAATAGAGTTATCAGCATTTTCTGCTGGATTAAAACATATTGGCATTGAATTCAAGGTGCCTCAAGAGAATCAGATTTCCCTTCTCTGTGTCCACAAAATTTCCTTTGTAGGTGACAGAGGCAATCTATCCATTTAGCACTTTCTTTGAGAGCTGTGGTACAGCTTGTATAAGAGATATGCAACTTTACTGTATTTCAGATGGTTTCACTGAAGGCCAAGCATTAGGGAGAATCCAGGCCCCCTCAGTCCCAGTCTTAGACCCTATGCAGTGAACTCAATGCCTGATTAATTTCTGCCACCTCCTGCACTCTGAAAGGCCATCTTTCTTTCCCCATGTTCCATCTGTTGCCAATCCAGATCTTACCTTAACCTGAGTTGTGTGAGTCAGCTGTCCTGGCTTCCTGGAGTGTGGAAATTATACACTGGTGTAACACGTCACCTCATAATTATAAGTCTACATGAAACCATGTTAAAATGGAGAAGAAATTTATCTCTTTATTTTGTTCTGTATGACTTGTTCCTCATAGCTCTAATTCAGGGATAAACCATATGATGCAATACATTTATATTTAATAGTTCAATTTCTATCCATCTGAAGACACATTTCTTAAGTAATAGCTTGGGGAAATGTTCTCCAAGACAGAAAAACAAATTCAGCAATTTTTTTATAGTCTTGAAAAGACAAATACAGATTTTGATCCCTTTTTCATTGATGATCTTCATACCATCTTTCCTCACAACTTAAAAAAAAATCATTTATTTTCAGAAAATAAAATCTTCTATGGGAAAAAGACACTTTGGATTTATTTAAGAGATATATACTCTACTAATGAGTAGATATCATCTAACAGAAATAGAATTTTGCTTTGTCTTTTCATGGGTAGACTGACTCCAAGATTCTGAATGAAGAACACCATTAATAAATTTATAAGGCTTTTCCTTCTGATTGAATTAAAAATGTGGAGATCTCTATCTGAAATACTATATATAGAATCACAGAACTTCAGAAACAAATTTCCTATTGATAGACTGTTCATAAGACAGCCTCCCAGTGGCAAAATGCTGGGCAGCAAGGTCAGGCACTGTCCTTTCAGTTCGTGTTTATACAGTATCTACCATTGGCTCAGGTGAACAACTGGTGTTCTCAGCTCTAATATCACATAAAGAGCAATACATTTTTTTACCAAGTACATTGTCACAGACTGAAGTAGGTAATATCATAAAATGATAGCAAATAGAGCGAACCTGTCCATATGGGCAAGTTACCTATTGTGCTTCAGTATTTTTGGTGTCTTTGCTAAGGAAATCCGGGTAAGGGGATAATGTAGGCACAGTAATGCTAATGAAAGTATTTCCTTTGATTTCCATGAGCCTTGAATCATGCTTTTACTTCCTAATTTGCAAAATCTGGTAATTCACAGTACAGCCCATAGAGTTATTAATTTGAATTAGTGAAGTTCTCTACCTGATTGATTTTAAACCAATTTATACAGGCTTGTCTGTTTAAGCTGTTAATGCTGTTGAAGATTACTATGGTATTACTGCAGCCTGCAATATTTCAAAGCTTATGGTGCTGTATACCACCAAATCCTCAAAAAGGATTTGACTTTCCACACCACTTCTAGTCATCTAAGAGCTATCACTTGTGAAACAAGCCCCTGAAAGCCTGGGCCAGCTGTGCTAAGTGTCAGAAAGCAACATTTACTCTGCTGAAAGAGCTAGAGCATGAATTCAACTGTTCAGCATAAAAACGGAGAACACATTTTTATTTCATCCAACTTCAGGTACCTGGATAAATATTTTTGTTAATTAAGCTGTGAAATGTTTTGCTGGATTTAGAGATTCTTATTGTTTCAGTGATTCATTGTTTAAACTCAGCCTGTACTTTCCTTTGTGATTCATTTATTTTAGTGAAGAATTACCCATTTAAAACAAGTACTGGTTTTGCAAACATGAAAAGAATACCTTAATAAATGTAAGTCAATTCTCTACTCTAACTGCACTGGGAAGATAGATTAGTGTTGTAAATTAACCCGCATACAGATTTTATGCTTTCTTGCTCCTTAAAACAAAACCAGTGCATGGCTTAGTAAACCGTCTCTGAAAATATGTGGCTCCAATTGCCCAGCCAGTGCAGAAAACATTATTTATAATCTCCAGCCTTGGTTTGAAAAGTTTAGCTAATCACAACAGCCTGCAGAAGAAAGGGAAACAGAGCACCATCTGCTGTACAGCCCTGCAAATGTTTCAGAACAAAAGCTGCAAGAAAACCATCTTTACCTTAAGTTTTCCAAATAGTTAGGATATATGGAAGGTCATTGTCATCCAACAATGCATGACCATGAGCTTTAGATGGACAGAGTCAAAAATTAGAGAGACACATGAAGACCCAGGGTTCAGAGTAAGTTGTCAAAAGCTACAGGGAGAAAACAAAGCATGGACTGTGTTTCTATGCAGAGATTAGCATGGCTGTGATTTTTAAAAGTACAGAATTTGACAGCCTATATATGTATATCTATATGCTACTGTATTGACATGTCATTTGGCAGACCTGCTAGCTCAGGCTAAAACACTGTTGTGATAAACCACTCAGAAGTTGTGTTAGTATGCCTATAGCTCAGGAAAAGGAAAATTAAGATGCTCAGGGGCTACATCTCTGTGCAAATCCTCCTCGTGGTCAGTAGCCATTTGAAGATGAGCCTTTTGAGGGGCCTTTATTTGCAAAAGTTCTTTGAGGAACTGATCTTTTTCAAAAAGGGCTGTGATGCCCATCACAGACTGCAGAGGGTCTGAGAGTTAGGTGACTCCTGAGGCACCCAGCAAGCCTGAGGGTAACCTGTCTTCAACATGTCCAACATGAACCATTGATCAATACAAGAGTGATGGAAAGTGATTGATTTCTGTCTATGAGTAGAAAAGAAACTTCACATTTCAGACTTCAAAATGCCGAAATCAACATCAAGACCATCACGCCTAGAGGATGAGGAAAAGCTACCTCTTTTAAAGGCTATAGACTTCAAAGCCCCCAACTGAAAGAGCACATAAGGTGTGTAACGGCCCCTTCCCAGGCCTGAAGAGAAGCCTGACATCCCAAGATACACACCCTCTCCCTTCACCAGTTGCTCAGGAGAGTCACTGCAGCTCTTCTAAATTGCCCACTAAATAATGGGCAATACAAATGAGCAATAATCACAGAATCACATAATATGCTGAGTTGGAAGGGTCCCACAAGGATTATCATGTCCAACTCCTGGCCCTGCACAGGACAGCCCCAAGAGTCACGCCATGTACCTGAGAGCATTGTCCAAAATCTTCTTGAACTCTGTCAGGCTTGGTGCTGTGACCACTTCCCTGGGAGCCTGTTCCAGTGCCCAACCACCCTCTGGGTGGAGAACCTTTTCCTGATATCCAATCTAAATCTCTCCTGACACAACTTCAGCCCATTCCCTCGGGTCCTGTCACTGGTCACCACAGAGCAGAGATCAGCGTCTGCCCCTCCTCTTCCCCTCACAAGGAAGTTGCAGACTGCAATGAGGTTTCCCCGCGGTCTGCTCCAGGCTGAACAGACCAAGTGACCTCAGCTGCTCCTCATACAGCTTCCCCTCAAGGCCCTTCACCAAGTGTGGTTAGGCTACACCACGAATCCTGTGTTTAATTTTGGGCTGCTCATTACAAGAAGGATATTGAGGTGCTGGCACATGTCCAAAGAAGGGCAACAAAGTGATAGTTGCATAAAACCTGCACAAAAAATCTCCAAACCAGCACCAACCTAACTGTGTGATATAAATAGAGGGGGGTTATGTATTTGTTATAGCATAACAAGAGGAGTAAGAATGAAGGAAAGAGGACCATCTAAGCAGCTTTTCAGGTGGACAGATACCAATGAAACGCAAACCTGGAAGCAGAGTGACCAAACATCTCTGTGACCTGGTGGAAAAGGCTGGCAATGTTCTGCTCACTTCAGCCCTATCGTTCACTTAGCATGGTTTCAGTGATCCTAGAAAAAAGGCTGATTCAACCCTTCCCTTTTAAGAGCAGTAGAAAAATTTCTGATTGATTTCCCTGAGCTCTAAATCACGTCCAGGATGTGTAAGGATATTTTATTGCATTGACCAGCCAGAAGAAACACAAGCCGTTTCTGACTCCTTCTCTTAGAGGAAAAAGCTGTACTTTGCTACTGTCACTGCCCTTCTACAGGGCTCTGTAAATAAGAAATTAGAGTTCCTCATATAACTTACATCACATCAATCATTACCAAGTCAGACTGCTCTATTAATAGCCTGCAGAGATCTATAATCCATTAGTTGGTCCAGTTTACAGAAGCACCTGGATTAGACCTCAGAATAAAAGGGCAGTCACAGTCTGATCCGTAGGGAATCCTTAACTGGATGGAGCTGCCATCGTCATCCTAATTTGGACAGAGCTGCTTTTGTCATTGCCATTTCATTTGGACTTTGTGGGCTGCTGCTGTGTCAAGATACCATTTATATGATGGTTGGTTTATCTCAGAATTGATACCCAGCAGCTGAAATTGTATAAAGCAGTAAAGAGCTGTCTTTTGCCATGAACTGGTGAATTAGGCTGATGGCAGCACATGAGGAGAGGTTGAAACAAATGAGGAGCAGAGGGGAGCAGACAAGTGGGTTTGCAGCCTCCATCACACCCTCCCACACTCTGAGCAAACAGGCTGAGAAACAGTGGAAACCTTCCCATCAAGGTGACCCTAAGGATGGGATGGTGAGTCTGGGTATCATGGACAGACCACATTGGGGAACACACAGGTGAAGGTGTGAGGCAGGTGGAGAGAACTGAGGATGCTGGCAGGGGAGGACCACAAGTCCCAAGCAGAGCAGCCTACTGTAGTTGTGGCCCAGTCAGCAGCACCCACCAGTCAGGGGAACAAGGGAATACACAGTTAAATCCAGAGAGGAGATTAAAAAGAGTAACAGTCAAGGGGAAACTAACAACTGGTTTTTACTTTAACAGTTAAGCTGTCAGTGACTAGTGAAAAGAACTAGACCAAAAGAAAACCAGCAAAAGCAGGCAAATTTCACCCTAAAACTGAGACCCTAACATATAAAGGAAGCAGCACCCTTCTTCTCCCCCTTCACTGGGCACATTCACAAGGTTCATTAAGTCCAAGAGAGAATACAGGAAAAGCCATCTTCCTTCCTTGGAGAAATGCAGTACTGTGATCATTCACACCAGTCTGGGATAAAAGTATCGGGATGAAAACTCTTTTTTTTTCCTTCTGCTGAAGTAACAAAATCAAAATAGCATCATTCCATTTATTCTGTAGCACAGAGGCTAAAGAGGTTTAGAAATATCTTATTTCTCATAGCTATTGAATTGCAGGTGTTTTTTCATTTCTCTTAGTTTGTATCACTTCCCTGGAGTGAGTGACCAGCTGAAACTCTACAGCATTATACCAACTGTTTTCAGGGGGAAAAAAAAAAAAAACCAAAAAACCAAAACCAAAACCAAAAACAAAAACAAAAAACTGAAGACCTTCTTTAACAAAATAAGAGCTTTGGACATCAAAATATGGCCACGTTCTTTCTGTTTTACTCCAGACCACAGGAATGTTTTGAACACACACACAAAAAAAGAAACTAATGTTATGTTAAATTAATATGTGCTTTCTTAGAAAACTCAGTTTTGCACCAAGTAACTTCTCTCAAAAATATATATATGAAGTTCGAAGAATACAGCTTGTACTAGTACTCAATATAACAAATTTAGAAAGCAAACTAAAAAGCTTTAGATAAACATACATCTGATGCTATTAGAGTTGCACTGTTGTGCTCTATTTCCCCTGAGATTCTGCTGAATCTAGGGCTCCTGGATGACTACAAGTAGTAATGGTCTCTTAAAATTGAGACCAAATGTGAAAGAAATGCAAAGCAGTTTGTGAACTCTTCCTGTCCGTGGAACCAATTACATTGTTTAAGACTGTCAAACCATTCTGTGTTTTAATTGCTGTTTGAGATTCCACTGCATCCTGAAAAATAAAATTCTGTTTCCTTTTCAATTAGTGCCCAGGAGATATTTAAGAAAAAACTCCATGAAAACAACGATAATACTAGAGGTTTTATTGAGAAGAGTGCCATTTAATTTCCTTAATTTCATGCATTTCCCAAAAGAACAGAATACCTAATTCTTTGCCTATCTCATGTTCTCTACAATTCCCAAATGTACCCCACCGATTTTCAGTCCATAGAGTGCAGGGTGAAGAAAAACAATAACTTTATAGAGAAAATATTTATTTAAAACCCTTGATTCAAAGCCCTTGGGTATCAAAAGATTAGTTACTTTTAAGGACTGTACTAAAGGTGACTTTTGGCTACCTCATTATTGAAAAATGAAAAGCAAATAAATCCTGCTATTCAAAGCAGCAAGATAGCAATGCAGAAGTTGTTACAAAGCAAGCTGGTTTGACAGCCAACAGACCAGCAGAAAGAGACCCAAATATGCTTTGATAATGACTGTTTCAGTGACAAAACATAAATGCTACATCTTCCAGAGGAAAAAAAAAACCTCAGTGTTTTATTGTAATCTCCAGATGAAAAAGGAACAGCAGAGAATAAAACTCTGTTGCCATGTGAGATCCCACAAGGATGCCCTCAAGCATATGATGGACCAGATAAACAGGACCATGAGGAGGAAATCTGGTGGGCCTTACTGCCTCTTCCCGAGGTTGCTAGGAGCCAGTGAGCCTCAGAATCCACAACCATGATTTGCAGGGTTTTCACACCAACCCCTGAATCCAGGGCTGGTGCTGACGCCCTGCCTCATGCCAGCATAACTGTGGCCCACACCGGGCACTGTCATCAGAGCCAGGTGGGCTGGGGGATGCTGCAGGTTC
Organism: Dryoscopus gambensis; assembly: GCA_013389985.1. NCBI lineage: Eukaryota > Metazoa > Chordata > Aves > Passeriformes > Malaconotidae > Dryoscopus > Dryoscopus gambensis. The sequence goes on from WEIT01031027.1 coordinate 146,820, forward strand.
ACTCCACATGTAATGAGGAAAGGAATGGGGTACAAGGTGTGTTGGGTGTGCAGAGCTGCACAGAGAGCCATGGCAATGGGGCAGGGGAAACTCTGAATTCAGTGGAGCCGGCCCCAGGGAAAACAAAATGCCTGACAGTACCAAAGAAAAAACAATATTTAATGCACTCATAAACCACTCCCACCATCTCCTTATAAAACTCAGGGCTGGAAATAGTGAGGAAGGGCTACTCTTACTAGATCTTGTGTTTTTCATTAACATGGTATGGTAGGATGACCCTGGCTGTACAGCAGATACCCACCAAAAGCCACTCTATCACTCCCTTCCTCAGCGGGACACGGGAGAGAAAATAGCACAAAAGGCTGGTAGGTCAGGATGAGGACAGGCAGAGACCACTGACCAGCTATTGTCATGGGCAAAACAGACTCAACCTGGGAAAAATGAATTTATTAGCAATGAAATCAGAGTAGGGCAGTGAGAAATAAAATCAAATCTTAAAAACACCTTCCCCCACCTCCCTTCTTCCCAGGCTCAAGGTCACCCCTGGTTTCCCCTTTTCCTCTGCCCCTGCACAGGGAGATGAGGAACAGGGGCTGCAGTCAGTTCCTCACATGTCTCTGCTGCTCCTTCCTTCTCAGGGGGAACTGGACACAGCACTCAAGATGCAGCCTCACCAGTGCTGAGTACAGAGGGACAATCACTGCCCTGGTCCTGCTGGCCATACTACTGATACAGGCCAGGAAGTCACTGGCCCTTGGCCACCTGGGCACACACTGGCTCATGTTCAGCTGCTGTCGACCAGCACCCCCAGGTCCTTTTCCACCAGGCTGCTTTCCAGCCACTCTTCCCTCAGTCTGTAGCATTGTGTTGTGGGGTTGTTGTGATCCATGTGGAGGACTCAGCCCTGGGCCTTATTGAACTTCAATACCATCAGACTCAGCCCATCAATCCAGCCTATTGAGATCCCTCTGCAGATGAACATTCCCTCCCAACTTGGTGTCTGTTGGTTTTTTCTCTGTTCTGCTTTTATCTTGTTCTTTTACTCAGAGCCCAGATTAAAACACAGGAGACGCAGTTTCTTCTTCAGACTTGGATGTTTATTATTTCTCATCTATGTTACAACTACACAGAATGTGTATCTAAGTTAGCAAGGTGAAAAATGGCCGATGTTGAGTTCTTTCAGGGCCTTTTGAAGGCCAAGTTATCCAATTATACAATGCTAATAAATTTATTTTTCCTTATAATCCAATAACCTAATCCCCTGGCCTCTGCAATGCAGGGCCTTTTCACCCAATTACAAACTTACTCAAACTGGAGAAGAAAGAGGTACTAACCACTACCCTAATTCCACCATCTTGTTACCTGTATAGATATCTATTACTATATCCCAAAACCTAAAATTCTGTATCTTTAACCAGTGATATAACACGTTTCTATTAATTACACACTAACAATCTCAATGTTATCACATAGTTTTGGAAGCCTTTTCCAGGGCTTCAGGTCAAATGCAGTATATTTTTGAGGGTCTGTGCTTGTCAGATCTGAGAGATTAAAGCTCTCAGAATCCAGGGTTCCAACAGTGTCATCTGCAAACTTACTGAGGGTGTACTCAATCTCCTTGTCCAAATCATTGATGAAGATATTAAACAGGACTGGGCCCAATACTGTGCCCTGAGGAACCACTGGTGCGTGGCTGCCAGCTGCATGTAACTCCATTCACCACCACTCTGGGCCTGGCCATTGAGACAGTTTTTAACCCAGTGAAGACTGAAGCTGTCCAAGCCATGGGAAGCCAGTTTCTTCAGGAGAATGTCATGGGAGACAGTATCAATGGCTTTACTGAAGTCCATGTAAATGATATCCACAGCCTTTCCCCCATCCACTAAGTGGATCACCTTGTCACAAAAGGAGCTCAGGTTGCTCCAGCAAGACCTTCCTTTCCTTAAGCCCTGTTGGCTGGGCCTGATTCCCTGGTTGTCCTGTACATGTTGCATGACAGCACTCAAGATGTTCTGCTCCATGACCTTCCCTGGCACCAAGGTCAGGCTGAAGGCTTTTAGTTCCCTGGAGATACCTCAGCAGTTACCTTTGGCCAGAAATTTTATTTCTTGGCCTTCTATGTCTATTCAACCCTGTATCAGAGTAGGAGGGAGGTAGTGAATATTGTTTCCACAATGCTGAAAATGAATGCAGATCTCGAACATATTTGGCAGAAATTTGTTCAGGCTGCCATCCAGCCAGTACTTATGAGCGTACACAGAGCACAAATGAAAAGACAGTAACTTGTGGAAACTTCCTAATTAGCTTTGTTGGCATAGATGGATTACTTCCCAGAAATGCAAGGCAGAAGGGCCTTCTATCAGTCTCTGAAGTTCAGTATTTTTTTGTTTTAATTAGGCATTACCTACACAAAGGCCTTCTTTTGTGATCAAAAGGACTTTGGGAAACAAACCAGCAGCCAGAATTAGAAATGCTGACTGAGGAGCAGATGTAGAGGATACCATACCTCACATATCAGCCAAAACTCTCAGATCAGCAATAGTCTACAGATGTAATGTGTAGATGCTGCAACAGTCAGTTGACCTGAAGCTAATTTGCTTTAGAATCACTGAATATCTCAAGCTGTAAAAGACCCGTAAGGATAATTGTGCTCAACTCTCTCCTCCTCACAGGACTAACTAAACCAAATGGCTAAGAGCAGTGTCCAGATGTTCCTTGAGCTCTGGCAGGCTTGGGGCTGTGACTTCTCTGGGGAGCCTGTTCCAGTGACTGATCAGTGAAGAACCTTTTTCTATCACCCAATCTGAACTTCACTGATTCTTGTTAGATCCCCTTAGAGGTCACTAACAAGTAACTAACAAGAGTAACACAGAGTGGATTTTTCAGATATATTAGCTAGGGGGAAAAAAAAATAATAATTACATTTGTATTTGCATCAGAAACCCTGATACATGATGTTTTCCTGCCAGGAAGAAGAACATGTATCACTTACTACTGATTTCTCTTTAACCTCAGACCAACACTTAGCATTTAAATAATTTCAAAAAGTGTTTCAGGGAAAAAAATTCTTTCCTGGACATATTCACAAATATTTGGAACTGCAAGGAATAAATCTTAAATGGATCCAGCTTTGGCTGGGATTCACCTTAGCTCACATTAGGAATCTGCATGGTGGCACTTGCTCCTAAGCTAACTTCCTAGTCTCTATCAGCAGGGAAAAAACAACTGCTATGAGAGTAGAATTTCTTTGACTCACATTTTATGTCCACCTTAGGATGAGATGAATCAAGTTACAGAATTTCCTTTAAATTTTCCTAAATTTAAATTAATTCAGAAAATTTGATGTTATGAATCTGACAGTGATTTCAGTAAAGGAGATATAAATTTCCTGATGCACGAGTCCCTTATGAGGCAGTGTGAGAGACTGAAATGTTAAAGGTTAATGACTCAAATTTCAGTAAAGGAGATATAAATTTCCTGATGCACGAGTCCCTTATGAGGCAGTGTGAGAGACTGAAATGTTAAAGGTTAATGACTCAAACAACTGGCCACTTGCAAAAGCAGCAGGATGCTGTGCTCTAATCCGCCTCAGGGGTGGGTGCTAGCAGGTAGCACCAAAGAACATTTGAAAAGTAGTACCTGGTATATTGTATAAACAACAGTCAAAAATCATTCTCTTCCATTACAAAGTTATGAGGTTTACTATATTATTACAGTGAGAAAAAAGAACTGAGTTGCACCTAAGTTTTACATGAATGCAACAGAAATATTTATGAGCTACTTCAGAACTGTTATCCAGTATAGCTCTGCATAAGACCATTAGCAATAATTACATAACTTTGTATCAATACAAGCTTGCAACTCAAAGGATTGCTGTAAAAGAAGAAACTTACAGGCCAGTTCAAAGACACCAGAGACAAAAGCTAGAGCAGTCTGATAAAAAAATATAAACTGAATGTACTATTAGTAGCAGAAATGTTTGCACAGAAGAACATCTCCATTCCTTCAAAGTTCACATTCTGTTTATTTCCTAGTAATTTGCTAAGGTGATATAACTAGACTGTTAACTTTAAGGAGAAAATAAACTACAAGACACAAACTCTGTTCTGAACCAGGTACTAGCCTGGCTAGCAAGGTTTCTCCTTATTGCTGTCTGAAGAGAATGGACATTATGTACATTTGCTGAAGAGTTTGATTTTCAATAGTTTTAACAACAAAACCAGGCACAAACTGACATGCAGAAGGTTCTCTCTGAACATCAGGAAACTTTTTTTTTACTGTGAGAGTGACCAAGCTCTGGCAAAGGTTGCCCATGCAGGTTGTAGAGTCTCCGTCCTTGGAGATATTCAGAAGCCAACTGGACGCAGTCCTCGGCAAACAGCTCTATATAGCCCTGCCTAGGCAGTGGGGTTGGAGGTCCCTTCCTACCTCAACCCTTCTATGATTCTAAGATGCTTTTAGAAGTGCTAGGAGCTACTCTCCTAGTTCTGCTAATTATGCTCTGAAAGATACTTCTTATTCAGTTTCCCAGCTATTTCACATCCATGAAAAGAAGGTGCAATATCCATTATTCAAGTCTCAGAAGTTACTTTTTCATCTCTTGTTGAATCTGAGTATTAAAAAAAAACTAGAAGATAGGGAAAGGAATGTTTTTCCCTGTGTCTTTGTACTACACATGTACAGGCAACTTTGTGCACAAAACAAAGAGAGAAAGAGAGATACGGGTAGGGGTATTGAGTTTTTGTTTGACTCGATACTGTATCACAGCCTCTCTGAACCTTGTAGCATGACCCCAAAGCGAATAAATGGCTGGTGTATCTCCTTTTTGTGACAAGACACTCCAACACTCCAATCTCCAAGATACCAGCTCTAAAATGATATTATGGTATTTGTGCTTACCAGTGAACTGATTTGAAAAGCAACACTTCTTCCCACCACCTCCCTTCCCAATTAAGGGGGATACAATGCTGTAATTTTGGGAATAAATTACAAAGAAATTAAATAAATTACAAAAGAAATTAAAACTGTGTTCATTTCTAATTAAAATGTTGTTGATAATGTGACGGCATTCAAGTAAGTCTTCTGCATTCAGAAATAAAATATGTTTGCATCACATGAGAGTGCTGAAATACTTTCCTGCCCATTAGCAAACCAGAGGAAAGTTAAACAAACATTGACCAAGTATAAACATTTCAAAATCAGCAGATCTAGACAATTTATAGTAGGAAACTGTGAAAGAATTTCTGGAAGAATGCTGCTGTTAATAGGTTCAATAAATCTTAGAATTCCCAGAAAACTCCACAAAACAATATAAATAATTTTATTATCATTTAAAATACTGAGTAACTTTTAGTTAAGACCACTATGAGACTATTGTCACACCAAAAAAAGTATTTAAAAAGTTGCAATACAATTATCTGGAAAGAAACTAAAAGAAAATACTACAATCAGAAGTAATCAGTGTGCTTTCCAGGAAAATAAAGCTTGTCCAAAAAATATGGTATTTATTTCTGAATATATTTTTTTATTCCATGAAGCTGAAATGATGCTATGCAGAGAAAAACCAGAACCACAAAAAACCTGCAAGATTAACTGGACACCCTCAACAAGTAAGATCTGATTGAAAATTGTGATCAAAGAGCTGTTTCCAGTGATGTTAGGAAAGACAACATTATTAAAAGCTTTCACTGGTAATTTGGAAGTGAATATAAAATCATGGCTGGTGAAGTTTGCAGATGGCAATACCTGGTAAGATGATAAACAGTGATAACAGCAGCAATTCCACAGCTGAATCTGCATTATTGTGATGAAATGGCATTAGGCTGAGCTCATTTTAACAAAGACAAATGCCCCCACAGCAAGGAATGAGGATCTAAGCCCAGGAGTGGAAAGTATGCTAACACAAGCACTCAATGTACAAATTCAGAAATTACTAGGAAAATTTTACCTAGCTATTAAAATTAACAAATCCTTAGCTATACTGAAATCCTGTATACCATATTCTATGCTATGCCCACATTTTAAGGAGACTTCTGGAAAACTGATGACGGCATTAAAAAGAGCCACAAAACCTAAGAGATGTGTTTGAGTAAAAGTTCATTAACTCAGTTTGTTTGACTTATCCAAAATGAAACTGCAAAGTGATTTCATTACTACATTTAAGTATCACCACAAGGAGAAACTGCAGGATATTAAGGACCTCTATACCCTAGTGGGGAGAAGCATATAAAGAATCCATGGCTGAAACCTAATACCAGAAAAAATTCAAGAGAGACATGAGACACACACATCACTGTGAGAACAACGAACCATTGCAACAAACAGGCAAAGGGAAGCATTTTCTTTCTTCATGCATTCAGGACCGGACATCTCTCTGAAAGGCATGGGCTAGCTGGACACAAGTTATGCTTTGGTCAAATAAATTATTGGGTTCGTTACAGCTGTAAGAGGCAGAAATTTGATGGCTTGTGATATATGACTGATGAGATTAGATGAACTAACATCCTTCCCCCCAGGGCCAAACTTTATTAATTGATTTATCAGTGCTTTATGCTGCCATCCATTGCTGGGGTATCTGAGCACTTTCATATTAAATCAATAGCAAAATCCTTAATGGACTTCAAGGACCTTCTGAAACATCTGCTTTCAGGAGTAAAACTAATTAAGGGAGGATTCCTGAAGGGGTCAAAAGATCCGTATTTATTCTTCTTGTTAAAGACTGCATATTACTGTATTTCCTTTGTGCTTATATAGTATTTCGAAGCAGTGAGCCAGTGATTTCAGTCAGGCAAAGTACTGCTAAATGGTTCTGTTTAAGAAACTCAGTTCAGTTTGTCTCCTATAATGCCTGCCAAGGTGCCAGTGGGTATCATGACAAAACTCTCTCCAATTTCCAGTGCCGTTTAGGGTTTACTTGCTTTACTGACACTCAAAAAACCCTGCATCCTCAGAGAGTCATAATTTAGATGAAAATGAAGAGTGCTACTATGCACAAGGCACCACAATCTACTCCTTAAAAATTACACCTTTTCAGAGACACAATACTATTCTATGTAGAGAACAAGCACTTTCATATCTAACAGTTATAAAGTTATGGCATAGGATGTGGTGTCCTCAAAATACATGTATTTTGCAAAAAGGTATTAATTGAAATTTGGACTCTAAAATTTATAAAAATACTCAAGTATTTTTTTGTACAAATACATGAAACTTCCAAATGTATTCTTTGACAAATGTACATTAATAAAGTGACTTCTAATTAATTTAGAGACTGCTTCAGGTCTAGGACATAAAAAATACAGCAAATTTGCTAGCCGCTCCATTCTTCTTACAATAGCAAACTGTTAATGCTTTATTCTTCAAGTTAAATCAATTTTCATTAATTACACCCTATTCTTCTGGGCAAAGAATAATCAAAATAGGCAAAATAGGATTACTGCAAAAATAAGATATTGATCTAGTTTTTAAGCAGTATCCTACCATCACTAATTTTTGCTCAGTTTATTCATTGTTTTTATGGAGCAGTGAAGAAGGTACTTCTCAGAATCCTGTGTGTTTCAATGGGCTATTTGTAGCTGTTAATTTTTCAGCCAGAACAATTTTACATACTGTGCACTCTATTGCATTCTGCAATCCCTCTCAAACTCTGTTTGGGCCTTTTGAAGTCATAAATCAATTTTCTCTCTTTGTACCTTCACAGAAAGAAGAGTTGACTGAAGATTGCTTCTTCCGTAGAGGCTGTCCAGCACCTAGAGGAACAGGGCAGAGACCAAGGCCTTCTCTGCACACCAGGTGCCCTGGCAGCCAGGTGCTCACGCTGTTCTCTGAAGCCGTGCTGAGTCCGTCTGCCTCAGGCAAGCAGAATGGCTCAGATCACCTCCTTTTAACTGTAATGGCTTCAACAGCCAAGCTTTCTTCCTGAAAGCATGCCTCTAGTAAAAAGCCTTTATCTCTACAAAAAAATAAAGATGCTTAAAATTTTGTCCTAGTCTATACAAAGCTGAAAGGGAAACTAAATTTATTCCCCAAGTTAGAATCAAGAAACACACAGCACTGCTTATGAACTACAGTGGGTCAAGAACACACTTAGATGCCCAGGCATGGTGCTCATGCAGCAGCTCTGTGGAGAAAGCAGCACGCCTACTCCAGGGAACCCTTCTTGCTCGAACTAGTACAGTTACCTTACTACATCAAACAGTTCTGAAAGCACAGACCTGGCAGAAGACATACAACAGCCAGTGAGATCCAGAAAGATCAGAAAGGTAGAGTGACACCAGCTCCTGGAGAAGACAGGCAGCAAGTAGACAGGAGGGGTAGTGAAGAAAAGAGCCAAGCCAGGAACAGCAAGCAGAAAGGATGAGAGGCAGTAAACCCCCAATACATCAATTTTTCCCACAAGACTGGTGAATAATATCAAACCAAAAGACCAACGTATATAACACACTTTGGGTAGCAAAATTGGGGGGTTTTGTTTCTTGGGCTTAGATCTGCAATCCAAATTCACCTTGTATAATATTATCCACAGCATAAAAATGTAAAACAAAAGAATAAGTAAAACATAGCAAAATATTTTAAAATGAAAAAAGTAGCAATACCAGTGACTAGTCAGAACTGCATTGAATACTTGACAGAAGTTATATCCAATAGGCAACTAGAGTTTCCTAGACACCAGTGAGACACAGTAGGTCAGCATTATAAGGCTAAAACATCAACTTTAATTAATTTGATTTCCTAGTCTTAAACCATGAGTTAAAACTGATTACATTGCTTTAATTTTCTTGGAAGCCTAAAAAAACACATACCCTAAATACTCATTAATTCAATTACAAAGATTTGCAGTTTAGGATAACTTCTACATCTACTTTTGTATTCCAAAGCTATTCTTATAAATATTACAGACTGATTTAATGTGAATTACTCTAGTAAAATGTGTATAGAAATGACTGGCAGAACATTAACATTCATAAGACATAGAAGAAAAAATGGACCTGTTGTACCCAGATTATAATTCTGAAAATGAGGGCATGATATTAAATGACCCGAAGGAAGAACAGGAGGGAAAGTGAAGGTAGTAGAAAATGCTAATAAATTGCTCATCTCAGTTTAATAATTTAATACAAGCTGCATAAAATAGAAAGGCCATTTAGGAAGCCACAAAAAGCATTTTTAGCTATTAGTATTCAATGCAAGTAATGAGAAAATTAAAGACAGCACAATCTAGCACTCCTCCAAGTGGTATGAAAGCCACAGGTAAGGTGCACATTTGCACTCCATGGCCTTAGAGAGGTCTGAAGTGCAGAAACAATCCGTAGCAAACAAACTTCACAATCTCTCTTCTCCCCTTCCAAAATTGTTTGGTATCAAGTGAACATTTATTAAAGCAAATTCCCAAATTTTTGTTTTGCTCTAAGGAGACTGAAATCAATAAATTATCTGTGGAAAAGAGCACAGAGGAAAGGAAAGGGAATTTGAGTGAGAATATTAGTTCAACAGGTACCTTGAAAAGTAGTCGTAACACTTAAAGACTATAAACTTAGATTATATGCTGAAAGGCTCCAACAGACTTACTTTGGGAATATAACATGCTTGTATTTTACAAATTTGGCACTCTTAAAACAGCAACAAACTATATCAGACTTGAGAAGTCCTGCTTTTGCAGACCTGTTCTGGTAAAACAGTGCAAGGAAACTGTCCTGATATCTAATCTATGAGTAAGGCCCATGACCCATGTTCCTAAATGAGGGTGTTGATGTGCTAATCTTTGGCTTTGACCCAGACTCTGAAATTGGGTTTTGGTTGTTGGTTTTAAAGGGTCATGCGGAATTCCAAAGACAGCAGGCCAGGAACTAACATGAAAATGCGAATAACTGCATCGTTTCCCTTCCCCTTTTAGCATGACCATTAAGAAACAAGTAAAACTAGTACAACAATGCAGCAGCAAGGGGGCAGTTATTTCTAGTTTCAAAGAGTTTAGATAGGGTGATACTAAGAATCTACAGTGACATGCTACAGTTCTTTTCCTTGGAATTCACAGTAATCAGTCTTTCAAGAGTTATCTGCCCATCCCTCCACATACGGGGCTGACACAGGAAAAGTCAAATGATTTGACGAACCAAGGACACTAATCCTTACATCCACCAAACAGGAAATTAGATTCAAGGACAGAGAACTATTTCAAAATAGTTAACTGTATCTCAGAAATCTGTAGTTCTCTAGCTTCTGTTGTGAAAAATTGTGCATTCCTTGTTACCTCACTATTTTACTCCTATGGATGAGCTGGAAACTAAAACAAGGAGATTAAATAGAAGATGGACACCTTAGAGCAGCCTTCCAGCACCTGAAGGGGGCCTACAAGAGAGCTGGAGAGGGACTTTTTACCAAGGCATTAGTGACAGGATAAGGGAACAG
>WEIT01031027.1:157270-168838 GCA_013389985.1 Dryoscopus gambensis
TGGATGGGGCTTGGAGCAACCTGGGACAGTGGAAGGAGTCCTTCCCATGAGAAGGGGTTGGAACTGGATGAGCTTTAAGGTCCCTTCCAACCCAAACCATTCTATGATTCTATAATCTGTAAGTGGAAATAGACTGGGCCCCTGGTTTGTGCAGCTAAGGTGGCACCCAGATACAGGATAAGCAGTTAAAAACTAAATGTGAAAGAACCGATGACCATTGCTTTGATTAAAGAAACTTGCATTCATATAGATCAAGTAGGCAGGCAGCAGCCATGCATCTGTCATAAGAGAACAGATAATCAGGGAAGAAACTACCAGATGATCACTCAAGGAACATAATGACTTTACTTAGTAAATGGCTGCAAAATTCCACTTAGCTGAACATCAAATAGCAGTCTGAAGGAAAAGAAAAAATAAAACTCAACCACAGCAAGAATACAGCAGGTCCTTCTTTAATTACAGGTTTCTGCAAAGAGACCTGTAATAATACCTCCTGCAATTTTTATAAGCATTCAAATGAAAGAAGAGCTTAGTGATTGTCTTTTAAAAGCAGTGCAGGGAAAAGGCAGATGGGAACATAAAGAAGCCCTGCAGAAATTTGCCAGCAAATATACAGAAGATGCACATTCATAAGTTTAAATGAGGACTCTCTCAAGAATTGACTGCAGCTGTGCATAGAGCAACCAAAAAACTGAAGAGACACAACTGAACTTTAACACAAGAATTTCCAATTACTTAATATTCCTTCAAGAAACTTAAAATTTTCATAGGCCCACGAAGGCTTGAAAAGGAATTGGAGACCAACATATCTTAAATTTCATGACAACTTTGGAGGACAAGCTGTTCTTATACAGATCCGCTAAATTATTACAAGAACTACTTTAAAATAAGATTTCCTCCTCACTTCCTGAAGTGGAAAATTCACTATTACCTCTGCAAATATCATCTGTTTTGAAACCTGACTAACAGTTTCAAGTACTCTACTAGGACTACAACGCAATTGTGAGGCAAGCTGCATTTCTATAGGAAATTATCATTCATTACTTAAGATTTGGCAGTTGAATACAGAAAGCAAGTTGTTCAATGTTCCTCTGTAGTGTTAAACAGATCAAACAACATTTTTTGTTTTCCTAAGGGAACCTAGGGTGCATACACTCATGTTTAGTTATTTTTTACTTGCTGGGTTCATGCTTTGCCCACTTGGACAACTTGAGCAAATATATTGGCCGTTATTTGTGCAAAACTCTGTAGGAATTTCAGTTATTCTTCTCAAATATACAGAAAAATGCAGCTGGACAAAACTGAACTTCCAAAGAGAAACAGAAAATATTCAAAGAGATTAGAAATAAAACAGAAAAATCACTTCTAAGTTCCCACGCATAGAAAAATGCTCAGACTGACAGCAACAACCCTGTAAGACAGATACAGGATCCTTTGCAAGATCCATGGTGATGAGAGGTACCTTCCCATTACTTCATACTTCTACTGTCTCTGCTATAGAAGAATTCACTTTCTGCTAATAAAAGTCATACATTCACATTACAGTTCCCTGCAACTTGTTTTAACGCACAAAATAACTGGAGCTGTTTCAAATGCCATCCATTCACAAAGTGGTGAAGTGGGCAGAAAAGCCACGATAACTGTCATAATCACGTTAGATACCATGAGACAGAATGTTAAAATAGTAACTATTCAAAACTGGTAATTTACTAAAAAAAAGTGGACAAAAACCTTATACATTCATTTAAACTATACATGAGTATTCTGCTAATCAAGTAAAAAAAAAAAAATCATACTGTCAGTAAATGGATATTGTTAAACCTGTTTGACAGTTGAAAATTTTTCACTTTGAACCAGAAAACAGACAATGAAAAATAACTTAAGACTTCTAAGGAGCAGAAATTCTATATATGTCTATGCATGTGGAGATACCTTTATAAACCAGGCAGAAGAAACCAGAAGTCTAGTGTTTTCCTACAGAAAAGCTAAAGTACCTTACTGCTCAGTTTCACCCCGTTTAATCTGCCACAAACACCATCACAGCCATACACGAGTTAATAAGCAGCAGTACTTCACTGCTATCTCCATTCAAAAAAAGAGCCCAGTAATTCACATATAGCTAACACATTACACCTTCAGCTATACCTCTTACATGTTCTACTTATAAACCTTCCAAGCAGACACAGACCATATCCTCCTACCACTAGACTGTAGCTATTTCCTTTTCCATGCTGTGTAGATAGGAAGTATAATTTGGGAGGAGGAGAAGAAAGGCAGCTGGCTTTTCAGTCATCCTGTTATGTAAAGTGTACAGATGGAAGTGTGGAAAGCCTGTGTGGTTGGAGTATGTCTGGTATGGACAGATATCTGGTACAAATTAAGAAATATGTTGACAGTTCAGTCTTCCAAACAGCATTTTGCCAGAAGTTTGCAACTTGACCAAATTTAGGTCAAAATCAGCACAAGACAACTCCATACTCTTTTAAAATATGTTTAAAATAAGAATAACGAAAAATATTTTTCCCCCCTTTAAGCCTCTTTTCTTAACCTTTCTAAACTTAAACCAAAAGCTTACCAAAACCAATTCAACTGGCATTAAAGGTCACCTCAGTCTAAATTTTGCAAAACTACAAATAACTGGACAGACATTTCCGTAAGGCTTATACAGCCTTATTAACCAGCAGTGGCACAAGCACCGTACATAAGGATGTTTCAGTCCCATTAAGGGATAGCTTGCTTTTCATACTGTCTACAAAGAGTGACAGAAGTTCATCCAAACAACATCTTCACAGAGATCTCTTTACCATGAGGCTGTGATCCCTTTAAAAGGCAGAATAATGGTACCGTGACATAGAGACATATCAAGCATGAGGAAGACAGATTTAGCTTCAGTTAAGCTGAATGTACATTTCCTGATGTTTACATTTTTCTATTAAACTTTACACTTTATAATAGTATCATAATAAATAAATAAATCATTAAAAATGGGATTCCCAAAGGTCTGTAATTTGTTAGGTCCCAATTTTTTGGTTACTTACTATGTTTGTAGAAAAAGCAATGTTTCTAAAACTAGACAGCAATAAGGATTCCCAAGCTAGATGTAAGCTCCTACACTTCTAAGCATCTGACCTTACAAATCAGGTATTGAAATGTTTGGGACCATAACTGGTTTCTATCACATTACCTGGATTCCCAGTCTTTTTAGTGTCTCCAAATGCTTCCCTTATAAGGCAGATTTGGGTTTTCATTTGTAAAGGTATGTTGTTTTGGTTTTAAAGGTAGCTTGTTTTTCTAAACTTAAAACACAGGGACTGGAGAACTAAAAATGTATTTGAAAGAGACAAATTGTCTGGAGAGTTACTTAATGGAAGCTACTTGCTTTCTTTAAGCTTTCTAAAGTGTTCATGAGTGTTACCTGGGAGGAACCTGAGGTGAGCAATTTTTATTTATATTAAAAAAATTTATCAAAACCTATGGCATAAGGACATATTCTGCTATTTGTAATATGCTAAGTAAACATTTCTAGACACAAGCACAAAGTAATAATTTTTGTCCTACAATAAGCATCAATATTAATTCTTTTTGTTCTACTACCCCACGACATTTGAAATTTAAATGGAAAGACTGCTGCTAACGCCCACATTCCCCTTTTTTTTTTATTAAATGGCCCATTAGGTTTTAAGAGTATCTTGACATGTCTAAAACATACTAAAAATAAATTCAAAACTGGAAGTTTCTGCAAAGACAAAACCAAAAAACAGGTCAAACGATTTTTTTAAATACACACAGTACAAGTAAAAAGGAAAGCTGAAGACAAATTGATATAAAAATCAGTATTTATGTAAAAAAATAATGCACTGCATATTGTAAAATCAGTCAGTTACAGTATTCACCTTCACACAGATTTCTACATTTTCAGGCTCAAAAGGTTACACAGCAAGGAAAAGAGACCTACATGAGGCAGACTGCTTCCTAGACTACATCCCAACAATTTATACCCTGAGCCCGCAGGGAAATCAGAAGCAGGATACAAACTCTGTTGACAGTGGAGTGTGTTTTTGTACTGCTAAAGCATTTGTCCAGCTCACACGGATCTGGAAGTCAGAGCCAGTCTACCTCTGACACGGAAACAGCCACAAAAAATCAAGCTTCTAAAATGGGGTTGGGACAAAGGTGCAAGTCAGTGAGTGGATCCTTCATGTTCAACACACAGGAACTTTCCTGGAATCCAAAAGCTCACTTTATGAAGACTTCATCTCACTTAGGTTATCTAAGTTCAAATATACTTTACAAATACATGTCATACCATGCAAGTTTAAATATTTTACTGTAACACTAGAACTCAGCCCTTTTCTTCATGTTTTACTCTGGAGAAAAAGTTTGTATTACTTAAACAGAATTTTTTCTTTTTTCACTAGGATAATTAGAGAAAACCTAATCCTTACTTGTTGCAAATCACTATCACCCTACTGACAGTAATGCAGTAACGTAGTTGAGGGTCTGCCCCAAAACTATTTTAAAGCCATTTATTAAAAAAATATAGCAGGATATATTCTCTAAGAAACCCACTACTACACAGTCTGATGAGGCATCAGAACTCTTACTACAGCTCTTCACTTTTAGGTACTACCTACTCTATAACAATAATCAAGTAATAATTCCTAGTATGGAAATACAATAGCAACAGCTTTACACCACTGAGCCTTTTTTCTACTTCCAAAATGTCCTATAAAGCTGCAAAACCATGAAATTTTTAAAAAGTATTGTAAGATGAGCAATTTCAAACTGGATTTTTACTTAAAAACCCCTTGGTTCTGCTCTGCCTTTTGGTGTTAATGGTTCTACAGTGTTGAAACAAATTATTTTTAATATAAAGTCTCCGTATTTACTAACGGAGAAAACTAGTATCACATACCAGTTATTAATGTTTCAGAAAATCCTATTTATAGTGTGCAGTTTACATCTGAGATAAACAAAACAAGATTGTCAAAACAGTACTTCAACATGTAAGAGATGAACATATAAAGGCACATACAGATTGTCAATGATTATAAGACATTTCTTTGACAAGAGAGTATTTTCTGCACTTGTAAACAACTTTGTTTACATAAAGGCCTTTAAAGTGAGGTTAGTGCTGCTGACTCAGTTATTGCTACATTCACAGTTTAAGAGAATTTTAGACAATATATGAGGTATACTCCCGAACAGAGCCGTCTTCATTTCTTCCTTGTTCATTTATCTTTAGATAACTGAATTATGCAGACTAAGACTACTGACCATAGACGCCAGTAACACCCAAATCATCAGATACGAGATAAACATTAGCACTGATTAAACTTCAAGAGACCAAAAAGTCACCTTTGCAGAAAAAAGTTCCTGTTCTTCATTACATGAATATTTTCTTCATTTTTATGTATGCTAATAAACTTTTTTCTGGGCACACTAAGAGCCCATTCAAGCTGTAATAGAATTCTTGCACCTTTTGACCAGTTACGTTAATTCAGTCTCCTTCAGCTAGGGGTCAAAAATCACCTTCCCTTTGATCTTCTGGCATACAAGTCTCTTACGCTTTTTGTTAGCTGCTTTACAAATACTTTGTATACTCTTCCACAGTATGTATGCATGGTTTTCTGTAATTCCCGTTCTAGGGGCTGCAACAGCGAATGAACCAGGTCATCTCCAAATGAATACTGTAAAGAGGTTAAGAAAATATAAGGTTAATACAGAAGATTGTCATTACTCAGAGGCATTAAGAGTTTTATAAAAATTATTTTCAGCATATTTGCTGTCTATAGGCTTTTTAAATGTATTCAAGAACTCATGAGTGCTTCTGAATGCAGTAATTTAAAAACATCTCTAAATTACAGAAATATACTCTCAGGCTTTCAATAAACCTAACGAAAGATATTTTTTTTAATGCTAAGCAAATGAATGTATTCAGACAGGCAAGGAGGAAATTTAAAATGACCTTATCCAATTAGAATTTTACAAACCTAAAATGATTTCTGGATTTTTTTTTTGTTGTATAGTAACTTTCTCAAATGACATACAACTTTTAAGTAATATAATTCTTATCAAATTATAATGAAACAGCAGTATAAAAGTGGTACTGAAGTTTCATTAAACTGAATGATGGTCAAACATACTGTGTTTAACACTGGCATGAAATAAAGTTGTCATTAACTCAATAGTGCAATGTTTTTTATAACAAATAGTAAGTTAAAACAGCAATCTGAAGTAACATAATTTTGTTAATCTTATTACCATTGAATCAGTAGTGGTTTCTCTGACGTGCATATATGAAATGGGACCATAAATAAAAGGAAATAATTTTTTCTTCTATTTTTGGCAATGCTTAAAGGAAACAAAGAAATCATATTTTTATGGAAACACAATCACTTTCCCTGCAATGTATTCTCAGACCCCCAAAAGTACTTTTCTTCATTTTTATATCTATATGACAATGTGTAATAAAGCAACATTAAAATATACTATTGATTTTTTTAGGTTATACACACACAGTTGCCTGCTACATTAAAATGTACATCAGTGCTAAGTTTTACAGCTCTTCAGTGACTATACTGATGTAATGATAAATCGTTTATTAGATGATTTATTTGCAGAATGAAAAGAAGTCACTGTGCTTAGTATTTAAAGGAACAGCAACATATTAATACACTGAACTTCTGGAAAAGGTATATTAAAAGTATATTAACAGTATATTAAAAATTTTTTTACAATATGAATCTAGATACAATTAAGTATTAAAATGTTGCAGTAAATACATACAAACTTTGGGAAGAAGAGATTTTTCCTGCACTTTAAAATCTCCAGAAAAATGAAGCTTCTGGTGATGGCTTGTTCAGCCAGGAGAAAAAGATTGTCCCCCTCTACTCTGCACTGGTGTGGGCTCACCTTGAGTAGTGTGTGCAGTTTTGGGAGCCACAATATAAGAAGGATATAAAGCTGTTAGAGTGTCCAAAGGAGGGCAATAAAGATGGTGAAGGGCCTTGAGAAGCATTATGAGGAGCAGCTGAGGTCACTTGGTCTGTTCAGCCTGGAGGAGACCTCATTGCAGTGTGCAACTTCCTTGTGAGAAAAAGAGGAGGGGCAGACAGTGATCCCTGCTCTGTGGTGACCAGTGACAGGAGCCAAGGGAATGGCCTGAAGCTGTGTCAGAGGAGGTTTAGCTGGATATTAGGAAAAGGTTCTTCACCCAGAGGGGGGTTGGGCACTGGCACAGGCTCCCCAGGGAAGTGGTCACAGCACCAAGCCTGGCACAGTGTTTGGACAATGCTCTCAGGCACATGGTGTGACTCTTGGGGATGGGTCCTGTGCAGGGCCAGGTATGTGGATTTCAGTGATCCTTGTCAGCCCCCTCCTATTCAGATATTTTAAGATCTCCAAATGCTCATGGAAACAGTTTACTGGGTGATTTATTAAATAAAAGAGAATAAAGCCTTTTAAATAAAAACTGACAATTACAGGCATTGTTTTAGAATCCTAACCTAGATTTAGTCTACGCTCTGTTTCAAAAGATGCTCATCAAAACAGGAATATACTGAAACTGCATCCAAACAATAAGAGAGAAACTGGTAAAACACCTGATATTACTTAAAAGAGAAAAAAATTACTTTGTTACAATCAACATGAGTATCAAAATACCTACAAAATACATGTACCACTACAGATAAACATACATAGAAGAATAACTAGTACAATGCAAAAAACACTTACATTTTTTATCGCTTCATAGACAGCCCTGAAAGTTGGTTGTTTATCATCGTGGTAAACACCTCTGTTTCCATGAAGAATAAATATACCCTCTTCTTCAGCTGCCTTACAATTGCTTCCATAGATGCAGTGGTCAGGACGGTAATTCCATTGGCAAGGAAAGACATAAAGACTTTCTGTGTGGAAAAGTAAGAACTCTGAGTTAAGTATCAAAATTGTTTCAGAAAATAAACCAGCCTTCTCTTTATTTATTTATTTAGGGCTGCTTTATACATTTCCATACAGTTGTTTTGAAGTCTAACAGTAATTACACTCTAGCAAGCTCTAGCACTGTCTCTCAATTGCTTTCAAAGAATTAAAGAATAGTCCCATGACTGCTTTCACCCGAAAGCCTGCTAATAGAATATTTTCCTGGATTTTTGAACACCATGGAAAAGATAACTTCACAGCGTTAGACTTAAAATCAATGCAGATTTACCTGGATTGTGAAAAAACATAATATTCAATAGATCCTGATCACCCCATGTTATGTTCAACTTGTATTTCTTCAGTAATGGCATAAGAATTTCTCCCCATTGTAACCGGACTGGTGTCATATCATTCTGTTAAACAGAACAAAGCAAAACAACACCTATTCAGGACAGTTATACCTACAGGGAAGGAAATGCCTTACAGAATCACAGTAACTTGCGCTTCAAAGTTACAAATCTCAAATGTATAGATGACTTCTTCCTTTTAAACCAACAAGACTATCTAAGGAAAATAGTTACGGACACTTCCAATATGCTTTATTTCTCAATTATTAACTTACTGAGAGAATTTCCCTCTAAAATCTTAAACCAAGAATTTTAAGGAATAGCAAGGAGGTTTTTTATACAGCAGTAGCATCTAACATCAAAACTGCATTTAAGTTATGCAGCAAGTAGATGGGGAGTATTTAAATATCCACATTTCACTCTATTTCTCTCTTTATCATGGAGGGATAAAATACACAGGTTCTAATGCTAACTGGAAAAATTCAAACCAGTTCAATATAAAATTAATCTTTAAGTAGTTCCAAACACATACAGATATAATAAATACTGGCTACAAAGCAGTGTACAAAAATACAGAAATCCTTCAAAGGTTTTCAGAAACATTTTCATCAAGTTGAACTTACTTTTTTTAGTTCCTGAACTTGAATTTCCACATCAGTGGGACAACTCTTCATTAGCAAAAGTCAGTGAGAATCAAAACGACAGCTGTTACTGAATTCCCAAATTTGTGATTTAGCAGAATCACTTCAAAAGAAAAGGAGCTCTTCTAAGGTTCTGGTTGAGGAGCAGCTATTTGGAATAAATTGGCCTACACTGAATTCCATGTTAACAAAGGGATTAAAATCTGCAGTTTAAATGGTTACATATTCTACAATGTAAGCTAATCTCTTACATTTACACCTTATTTAAGATCAACCAGAACAGAAAAGGAACAAGGCTGCTCACTTTGTACCCTGTACTTCACAGTTTTGAGAGTGAGAATGGAATAACAGTAAGTCCCACAGAAAGATAAATCCTGAACAAGTAGAAGCATTGTACCCTTGCTTCTTTTTAACCAATGTGCCAAAAATAAAATGATATTAGAACTCCAGTATAGTCGGGGATTTGCATACAGGAATATCATGTTAAGAGGCAGATTACCAGGACGAAATACTCAGTTTGAGATTTACAGTATCAAAGAATTCCTTCTCTGAGCTTTACACTGACAAAGTAGAAAGTGCAGTTCAGTTTTTACTCTTTCCTCAGATCATTTCAGCCATCAAATATGAAGAGCTTTCAGAAGACTAAACCAAGAAATACTACAAGATTTCAGACAAGAATTAATACAAAAAAAGATTTATAGCTTATATTATGTAAGAAGCCAAACATAACATTACAGTCCCTTCTCTCCTAAAAAATTTATGACTATGATTGCCTGCAAGTATTTGATGAGCACAGGCATAAGAAATGTACAAGAAAATTGTCCTCTAGTAGGAATTAGCATTAGGCTCTATACTATGTGATTAAATGAATTAAAACACAGGCTTTAACACTAAGCTAAAACCTTCCCAAGAAAACCAATATATCAGACTGAATCACAGTCAGTAAAGATTACTCCCTCACCTCAACTTTGCAAACCACAGAATACTGACCTAAAGTTTAAATTTAGACAAAATGCTAAGAATTAAAAACAGAATTAAATTACCTCACTCATACCAGGTAGAAGAATTTATAGTAGCAAATAAAGTTTTAGAGCAATCTGTAGAAATAGAAGCTTAATTGTTAAAAGTCATTATTTAACAGAATTTTCTTTTCACTTGTAGAGTTTTAATAGCAGAGAAATCCAGAGGCTATCCCAAGAAGATGCACAGCAGGTAACAACATGCATAATATAGCCAGATGTCTAGAAGCAATACTACTTGACAAATAGTGCTGTCAGATTTAAGAACTGGAAATTGCAATACTTCGATAACCTTTGCATAAATAGGAAAGAGCTATATATTAATAAAATAGTGGTGATATATAATGACATCAGTGCAGGAGCAAGAGAAACTACTTGAATACTTGCTTGTTTTCCTTCTTTAAAATATTCTATTGTAACTTGCAGTGAGGTGAAACAGCCTGAGAAGTAGGATGCTGATAGAACTGCTTTTCAGAAGTTACTCAAGTAAAAAAACTCAAAGAAAAGAACTCTACAATAATTTTAGGATTTCCAGAACGTAAGCCTTCTCTCCAGGATTCCACAACACGCAAAGAATGTTAAGAGATTTGAGAAAAAAAACCCCAAATGATAGTAGGCATCTCTGTGATGCCACCAAACTGATACAGACAGGCTCTTAAGAACTCTCAAAACTCTAGTTTACTTGAGCAGAAGAAAATGTGTAAAAAAAAAACTATATGCAGGGACATCAAAGTATTTTCTGACACTTTGGGTTGGTTTTTTGTTTGTTTAGCCTTGGTCATTACTCATTTCTATACCAGAAAACTTCTGCCTGGCCAAGGCTGAAGTCAGACTTACAAAAGCTATCACATTTAGCCTTGTATTACCTTTTTCTAAATTCTAGGAAGAAAATATAAAGCTGAGGAAAAATTCTCAAATCACACAGCAATATCTGAATAAATGGCAGCTGTGTCCCACAAACAGCTGACCAACTTAAATTTCCGTAATGCCAAGGGAGAGCCAGCCTTCTTACTTCGGTTACATTATTCTACCCTGTTCTTGCACCAGCAGTGTAGTGCTAACACTTACTGCATGTTTTTGTAAGCTGATGTACTTCAATAACCCAGCAGAAGGATTTCTTTTTTCTACTGTTAGCAAATTGAATTGAACCACATAAAGGACCAAACACCAAAGGCTACGACCAAGTAAATAAGAAAAGCAGGGAGAAGCAGCTGGTAGGAGACAGCAACCTTCCTTTTAGAAGCAATCTGGTTTTGTGCAGGCTCACCATACTTCTTGAAACTACAGCCCTAAGCAACACCGAATGGTGAAAAAATAAGTTATAATGGTTTAGGTCACAGAAGCTCTCTGAACTTTGTTGTTTTGTTTTTTTTTCTCCTACAGCATACCCATGAACCCCTACTTTGCACAGTCTATCTGAAGTTAATTTGTTTGCGGCTTGTTTGATTTTCTAAGAGCTTGTTCCCTTCCTTGACTGCCTGCATCTCAGGCATCACACCTAACCCTCTTAATAAATGTGACAGAAGTCATTCCTCTCTATTCACCTTGCTTCATTGGTCTCTTTGTTAAAAATCACAGTACCTGCAGCATTTGCTATATCTCTTCCAGTTTAAAAAAAATCTACATCTATACCTATAC
>WEIT01031028.1:4289-152000 GCA_013389985.1 Dryoscopus gambensis
ATGTCAGGCAACAATGATGTTACCAAAGACCAGATTTGGCTTGAAGAGTTTGGAGAATCCTAGAGATCCAACCTGATTCAGAACTCTTAGCACTTCACAAACCAGCATGAAAACACTGTCCCAGTCTTAAAACACAAGACAAGGAGTACTGCAAAAAGCCTCAGAGATGGAGGAGACAAGGAAATGCACACCAACTCGATGTCCAGGCATCAATATAACCAGAGTGACTGGGAGGTCTGTGGTGGAGAATTTCTGACTGGGCAAACAAGAGCCTGCTCCCCTCTGCACCCATGAGCTCTTTGAAGCTTCACAAGTCTGAGCAGCTTTTCTGGCCTTTCCATCTCCCAGTCCACCTGCTACCTCTTCAGAGCAGTGGGACCTCAGTGTCATCTAACCCAGGAAAATAAACCTGTTGCTGGACAACACAACTGCTAACATAATTATACTGATGGGAACGAAAGCAAAGACAGGCTGAAGGTGAGATCCAGACAAAGAACCATTTTCAGTGTAGGATGATTCAACATTTCTGGTTCTTCATTGTTCCACTTGCTTAGGTGTCTTTATCAGGTAGTTTCACATTGTATTTATTTGGAAGAAACACAGGAAAGCTGGAACACATATTCTGAGATGGCAGCAAGGTCTCTGTGCAGTTACTCCATAGCCACCTTTTTCATGATTCCAGAAAATCATGACCTCATGATCAACTTTGTGAAGTATGCAGCCAGCCAGGAGCCAGTAATAGTAGTGGTATCTAAACCACCAAAAAAAAAGGGCAATTCAAGACAGGGAGAACTGATATTGCTTGTAAAGAAGTGAAATTAAGACAATTCATAAATATAGACATTCTTATTAAAGTGCCTAAACTAACACATCTTGCTATTTCTGACATTCTAGTACAGCACATATATCCTAAGCCACAAGGCAGAAAGGATGGGGTTTCTAACCTCATCAGCAGCATGTTTTTTATAACACCACACAGTTCACGAAAAGCTTGGCATGCATTGCTGGATTAATTTATATCCATTAGACAAGACCAGATGAGCTTGACAGTTTTATTTTCACTTGAAGATCTCCCAGTACAGCAGGCTGTCCTGATGGCATCAGGCCCCAGTGACAACTGAAGGGTTGCTCACAGAAAGGAATCGGAAGGACCATTGACCATAATGGACTGAAAATAATGGTGTAAAATTGCATGGAATTTGCATGGAAAGAAGGTGCAACCTAAAGCTACAAATTATCTGTTGGCCCAGAGGGAATAAAGGATGATGCTCCACAAATTTTCAGCTACCTTTGGATTAAGCTTTGAAAATAAGGGTCCTGCTTGTGTTTCCAGGATTTCCAGTGAAACTTCTTCAGAGCCCAGTGGTGGTCCTGGTTTGCACCCACGAAGAAAAGCAAATCCTCTTTGCTCTTTTCCTTCTGACTGCAGCCTCCTGTGACTCCATATACAAACTGCACTAAGTGCTGGATTGCTCAGTTCTGTGACTTTGTTGCTTTTACCTGTAATTTAATTCTGAGGCATTCAGAAATCTTTTAAGTGCCTCCTGATATGCTGGAATAGAGAGAAGAATGTAAAATCAACATTGTTGATTACTGCAGTTTCCATGGGAAGAGAGTACTATGTTTCTGGGAAGAATATAGCCAATTTCTAAAGGGATGCATTAGAAAAGTGACTCTAAAGACATTTTTAAAGAGACAAAATCTTGATGCTGTACTTCCACTGGATCATGCCTTGCATTTCTCCAGGCATCCCCACAGATTCCAGAGGGAGTCTGTGGAGTAAGGTCTCTTTAATGAAAGTATCAGAACCTGGTAATTTAGGCTTGGTCTGTGGTTGTTAGATTTGTTATTAAAATCAAGAAGACTATGCTAGATTGGGACCTTTATTAAATATGGAGTTAAGCTTTCCTCTCTAATTTTAAAGTCTTCTGTTCTCCATTCCCATTCCAAGAGAACAGTGTGAGATAAATGGATTTTGCAGGACAGAGGTGCTGATTAACAGGCTCTTCAGTCAGGCTAGAAACAGAAAATAAATCAGATTCTGATATAAATGCACTTCATTGAAGTGGAGGGAAATATATCAATTTCTGTTCACTGTAGTTCTGGCTCTGTGATTGCAATTTTCTTAAGGTGATTTCCTATGTTCATTACTATGAACTATGAACAATTTGTCTATTAACTTCAGCAGTTTCTGGATTCTGTCTTTTTACTTTAAAAATACATATTTTAGGTACACTTTAACACTTTGGATATGATAGGATTTCTGCAATTGTGTTTGTAAGGGAATTCATGAGCTCATATAGTCCATCACCAGGAAAGGATCGATCCTATGTAAAATTGGCCTAATATTTTTTCATCCAATCAATTCTTAAAAGCTTCTGTTGCTGCATACTCCACAACAATTCTGAGACAAGTATTAATAAGTCTAGTTACCTTGCGGAAGTGGAGCAATGTGGGCTTATGCCTTTAAAAGTCATAAATCTTCCAGGGGTTTTGTCCACTCTAAAAAGTTCTCATCAATATTCAGGTTTCAGTCTGGCTTTTCCAAAAGCATCATGCATCCTCAACTCATATTCATTATCTTGAAAATTTTGTCATTGATCTCCTAGAGGTTTTCTCCCACAAAACCATGGGCAAATTCAAAGCTCCCTTTCACCTTTGATGGAGTATGTTGGTTAGCAGGCAGGACAGGGACTAAGATCATTTTAGCAATGAGTTAAAAAACAAAACAAAACAAAATGAGTCCAGAAAAACTCACTCCAGAATGACTGCACAGGCTACAGTGGCTACCATCATGTGTATGAAGTCCAATGGCCAGTGGATTGGGAGAAAGAGTTAACTTTTTTTTCCTCACTCCTGCTCTTCCATTCATCTTCTTTATAAAGTTTTTTGTACACTAGGAAGCTCAGTCACCACAGGAGTTGGCTTAGGTAAGTGATTAAAAACTACACTTACTCTAAACTACATCTTGAGTCGTTCACAGACAAAACTAAACTGGGAGGTAAGGACTGAGATTATACCAGCAAAACCAAGACTGAACCAGTATCTCTGTTGATCCACATTTTGGGCACTTCCACAAGCCCAGAAGGAGCCCCATGACTGTCAATAGTTCAAGTCTAGCCAGGGCACGCTGAAATGTTGGCAGGGAAGGTCCAGTCTGTACCCTACTGGCAGTGTTAGACACTTCAGAGGATCAGCATCAAAGGCACATCTTCCCATGCTTTTCTTTTGCATCAAGAACCATGAAATTTCTCTTTGTAATCTATGTTTTTACAAAGCTGCCTCTCCCCAAAGAGCCCTAAAATACTTTGCACGGCAAAGGCCTCTTTTGGATCTGTCTTATATTGGTATAAATGAAAATTACCCTGATGGTAGATCAGAATCGGCCCTTTGTGTAAACAGAATTCTTGAAACTCAGCCTTCTCTTGGGCAGAAATCAATCAGGCTGCTTGTTTAGCCTTAACCCTCCTGTCATAAGCAATAAATTTATTGCAGTGGGAATTGAGAGGGTGCATCCAGAAACCACTTCGTGTTTGATGCGCTTGGGTTGACAAGGTAAAATTCCTCAGGACAGGAATGGCCTCTTAGAGAAGGTCAGAAAATGCAAATATCACAAATGCAGTACAGCTAGGGGATGTCAGTGCCAGGGTCTCTCCCCAGTTTTAGTGCAGATGACCTTGTGAGGTCACACCTTCCTGCAGAGGTAATCAATAGTCGGGCATTTTCTTACAGAGGTGCAGACTCCAGTATCGAAGACGTGTGTCTCTTGACCACAGACTTATATTTTCACAGGTCCTTTTAGAGCAGCTCACATTGAAAACCCTTGGCTGAAATCACCAGCCTGTACCACAGCCTAGGCTTCCAAACACTGCTGTGATGAAGAAGAGAGAAATAATTTCCAGGGGCAAAGGAGAAGAAATATTGATAACCAAGTGATGTGGCTTCTACTGAACTTTCACATATTAGTTTTCACCAGTGCCTGCATTTGCCTCCATGGTTTCAGCATCCTGCCACTTTAAAAGCTATCTGGGGACAGGGACAGTCATCCACTGAATTTTGTCTATAGATAACTGCAAATGAAAAGAAGTGGGGAGGAGGAAAAAAAAACAGGTAGCAAACTTTTTCTGCTCTCCTTCCTTATTTCACTCTACAGAAGCCTTAAATTGCTCAGTAGAAAACTCTTCCCATGGAATATCCTGGGGCATCAAAATGCCTCATTTTAATTCATTGGCACTTTTCAGCTAAGGTAGAAAAAAAGCTGGAGTGCACGTGCATGTGTAGGGGGATTTGAAAATAAAATAAACAACCTAAGTCAATTCAGGAGGACAAAATAAACAAACAAATAAATAAGTATATACCTGGGTTTGCCTTCAAAGCAGGAACATTATTAAGGAGTTTGCTCGCACTTCCTTTTGGGATGTGCCTGCATTTTGCACTATAAAAACGGATCACATGGAAAGCATCGAGAAAAACAGGCTCCTGACCTGGGTTCACATTCCTCTTCCCCTTTAAACCCTTCAAGTAAAATGCCCCTGCCTTGAAAGCACAGAACTAATTCTGAGGTCCTCACTGGAGAGCTCAGATCTCCCTTTGCCTTCTCCCCAAAAGAGTTGCTAAAATAAATAATGATGTGCTGTAAATAAATCCAGGATTGTTTTCCCTGGAAAGATATCTGAGGATCGTGGGGAAGAGCAGAATGAATGTGGAGGAGTGTTTCAAACCAGAAGGAAAAGATAGGCAGAGTTTTAGCTAACTTGGACCACTAAATCAAAGGGATGGATCTGAAAGGCCCAACAGGAGCAGTGTGGACAATAGCAAGGACTCTCCTGCTAGGCGTCAATCCCACCAGTTCCTTCATTAGTAGCCTCCGCTCCTGATGCCTGAGTGTGTCTTGGTACACGAGAATGCAGCCAGAGCTGTCAGGGCTTGCTCCTGCTGAGCAGCACCGATGGGCTTTGATTATGTGGCTGCAGCCAGGCAGCTCTGCGGCAGCGTCAGACAGCCCGGGAGAGGCTGGGCTGACGCCTCGCAGCCCACTCAGACGGAGCCACATTCCCCCGTGCTGGTGGCAATGACACAGCTACCAGAGGAGCTCATACCAAGCAGCATCTGAAAGCAATAAAGCAAAGGAAAACTGCGGGGAAGCGTGAGCTGCAGGAGCCTGGGTGGGAGCAGCCAAGGCGCTTGGTTGTATGGAGAGAATTCATTAGCAGCCATTTTTATACTGAAAGACATCCCAGTCTTGGAGATAAGGTTCCTGTTGAGATACTTCCTTGTCATTCATCGCTTTTAATCCCCAATTTTCATTTCTATTCTATTGCTCCCAGACACCAGACTCATCTCTTCCCCCTCTTACCAAATGACTTTGCAGTAGCAAACTTGTTGGGGACTCAGAGTTTGTACCACTACAATGAACATTCACAGCCACTCCAAACATCTCCATTCCTGTAACAAAAGGACATGTATTTTCCTCCTGCTAATGCACAACAGTGCTCAGAACAGTTTGGTGGGATAGAGGCTCATAACACACCCTGGAAATGTCCATCCTATGAGGGCAGCAGGACTGGTACTCATTCCCATGGTAAAACTGCCTGGAAAGCAGACCCTGGAAATGTGCTTAAGCCCAGATTGCTTAAACTTAACTCAGGAAAGTCTCTTTAGTTCATTTTTAGTTCATGAATGCATCATACTTTTGATTGCACTGAGAGCACTCTGCAAGCCTTCCTTGGACTCTGATTCACAGGAGAATTGCAACCTTTAATATTTAATACAACCAGACACAGGGGCTTCTGAAATACAAGGGGATCAGAGCCTGAAGTCCATTATTTCCAAAAAGTCCATAAAAAAAATGGCAGGGAGATGGTGCAGCAGCAACAAAAAATTCTGGGAAATCCCTGGAAGTTCAAGCCTTGTGAGTGCTGCTGGGATAGCCAGCTGCCCTGAAGACATTGGTCTCCCTAATGTTTGGCCAAGGGTGTCAAAGGTAGATGTCTATTTTGATACACCACTTTCACTTTGCTGTATAGAGCCTCAGAGAGGCCAGTATGAGCCTAACCCAGGAGATGCTCCAAGGGAATTGGTATTCAAGGGAGTTTGAAGCCTTGGGAAGGATACCAAACCCTTCTCTTTGGAACAGGATTTAACACAGATTGAAAATCTTCCATACACTTCAAGGTTTTCTGCTTCATTCCCAGAGATGCTTTGCAGGCCTGTCAACCCTGATTAAATCATTCCAAATAATTAAATTGTTTTTGAAAGTGATTTGTCAAATATATACATATATACATAATTTGTAGCTTGCATGATCACAGTAATACATCAAGTTCCTGAAAGTCATTGAGTCCTGCATCAAATTGCCTTCAGTCTAAACGGTTTTATTCTGTTCAATTGGGTTATAAAACCTTGGCCACCTAGTGAATCTGGTAGAGGCTATAAATCTCTGCAGCTGGGAAACTGGAAGGCAGCCCTGCCTACCTTACAATGAGAAGAAACCCTGCTTCCCATTCCAATTCAGCAATGCCTGCAGAGTATAAAGACCTTTCTGAGCAAAATCCTTCAAAAATAGTAATAAAGAACCAAGGGGAGCCCAGGGAAGAACACGTAATTATAGATGTTGTTTGGAGGGCTCTGCTCTATTTTGAAGGATGTTTTGAAAGCCACAGCAGTGATGGGATGGGATTTTTGCTCTGCAAGAGCAGGGTGTGCTGACAACACCCATGAGCACCACCGTACCACCAAGATATATCACTTTGTTGTACCCACTGCTTGTAAGGCCCTTAGAAACCCAGGGAGCTACAGTGAATGTTGCTGAACATCCATTTCCCAAGGCTATTGAAATAGGATTTTTTTTTTTATTTTTGGTGAATGGCCAATGAATAAAACAATCCTGACGGAAGAAAATGAGCCAATTCCTGGCTTCTGTGTTAGGACTGAATAAAGAGGATCAGCTCACACAGTAGGTGAAAAGGATACAATATGCTTGTGATAAACTGGTTGCCTTTAATCCCATTTTCGATTAATTTCCACATTGTCAGGTTTTTTCCTTCAAAAAATTATTATACAACCCTGTATAACTTTGAGATCAAATTAATGCTTTAGTTGCCCAAAACATCTCATACTCTTCCTGCTTTCCTTATTTAGCCATGGGGCCCAGATCCTATTTACCGCTTATATGAACTATCCATGACTGAATGAATGCATCATTGCTAATGAATTAATGCATCATTGCTAATGAGCTAGCCAATTCACACCCTTCTCCATCCAGAATTTGGGGACAGAGTCTACCTGTCCCCAAGTCTCCATTCCTCCTCCCATGTGGTCATTCCCATTCTTACAGCCTCATCCTCATTTCCTTTCCTTTGCAAATTCACCCACACCATAACCAAAAGGAAAGTGCTGCTGTCACAGGCAGCTGAGCCAGTCTAACACTGCACAGGCTGCAAGGGGAAGGACCTGCCTCTCTCCTCCTTCACCTCCCCATGGCCTCACTCATCCCTGGCACCAACCTGGGTACTTGTGCATCAGTTTTCTGAGCTGATTCAACTTGCTAAAACAGCAGAAAAACTCTAGCCACATGCTTTTCTGGGGTAGTTTACTAATGGATT
Source organism: Dryoscopus gambensis (assembly GCA_013389985.1). Taxonomy (NCBI): domain Eukaryota; kingdom Metazoa; phylum Chordata; class Aves; order Passeriformes; family Malaconotidae; genus Dryoscopus; species Dryoscopus gambensis. The sequence continues at coordinate 11,894 of WEIT01031028.1, forward strand.
AAGGAACTGGCGCAATGACATGGGGTGAGGCCTCGTCACTGTGGTGGGGAGATGGGAAAGCACAGCAAAGCCTCTGCTTGCTGGCAGAGATGAGTAATCTCTTAAGCCATCTCACCCTATCTCACAGAACTGCCTGCCGAGGCAAAGCATTTATCCAGTTTCGGTGCCATATTTTTGATCTCCGTGTTCTTTCTCTCCTATTCCTCCTCCAGCTGAAAACCCTTCTGGTTTTGCTTTTAATTTCCTTTGCAAGGTTCAGCTCAGTTTGACAGTTGGCAATTCCCACAAGCTCTCTATGCTTTCTGACCTCTAAGAAGTGGCTTATTTTGCTGGTCAGATATGGTTTTTCGCCCTTGTAACCTTTTGTTTTGCCCAGTCTAAATGTTCTGTTTGAAGTGGATCTTGCACTTGATTCAGTCTGGAGCCTTCCTCTGCAATACTGGTCCCTCTCCCAAGCAAGATACAAGAGCAAAGGGTTTTTTTGCCCTTGCCTGTAAAGTATCCTGCACACAACAGTCCTAGAGCTCTTCAACAAATTTTCCCCTTTGGACCTAAGTTGCAGATCCCTCTTTTAACACTTTCATTATATTTACATGGATTCATCTCACGACCACAGATCCAAAGTCATTGTGTTCTCAAGAGATCTCACCATCTACAAAATGAAACCTAAAATCTCATCATCTTGTATTTGTTACATAACTGAGTGGTTGAATCCATCAGCCCACACTCAGGGCTGTATGGGCCTTTCTTGATAGCATTTATTTTCCAGTGCAAATGTGCAGAATTCAAGCTTCCATAATCATACAATTCTTGCTTGTATACATACTGATCTTGAGCTCTCTCTCTCTCTCACTCTTCCCCTCTCCCTCTCCCTTCATATAGGAAAGTAAGCTTAGCTTACAGTCCAGCCTGGGAACCTATAGGAAATTCCTGGAATGACTCAGTCTCAGTGTCTTTAGCCATCTCACCCTATGTCACTTGGACCCAAACGTGCTTTGCTCTGCCCCTGCAGTTCTTGTGTCCTGGCAGTCTCTCCTACCATCACTGTACAGCATTACTTCTCCCTCTAATCTTTGTTTCTGCCTCTCCTGACCAAAACCTATCCCTCATTACCTGCATTCCAAAACCAAAGCCATTCCAAGATACTGCTATTACCTTTATAATATCCAGTGTTACATCCTGCTTTGGTAGTTAAATCCCTCCATTTTACTGCTAATGCCTCTTTAATCAATGGAAAAGTATTTCAATGCTTTTACTGGCCAATATAATTTTCCACCTGCATCAGATAAAATCTTTTTATTATCAAATTATCTATTTCATTATTTCTTGCAGCAATAACTTTTCCTTTCCACAAAATCCATTTTACTGTCCCACATCCCAGCACATACCATTTTTCCAGTATGCACTGAATCTCTTCTTCTTCTGTGGTGAATCTAGGTGTAAAAAATTCATAGCTATCTCCTAAACTCGCTCCCTCATTTCTCATGAGGTCTTCATACCTGCTAATTTTAATCCTACAATACCACTCTCTCTACCGAGGTGAGAGCAAACCACCGACTATCCTTTTCCTTAGTAATTCCCCATAATCAACTGTCTCAAAATCATCCTTCTTGATGAATATTTGAGGCACTTGCTGACTTCCACGTAATGACTTTACCTACCCTTTCCAAAGGCTGAAAGGCTCATCCATCCAAAACTTACTTTGTATGTGTCTCCTAAGTGGGCATAATTATCCTTGATTACCCCTCACATCCTTTGGGGACTTGCTGTAGCTTCTAAATCCACGTTGTAGTTCCCACTCTCCTCTGAACACTTCTGGCAATATGGGAGTTAACTGGCCAAAGTAATTTCCTCCTTCTGGTCATTGAGGGAACCAGGGATAACACTGTGGCATTTGGAATTAAATTCTGGTTTCCTCCATGTCTCTTGGGCAGCGAAGTAACATGCTATGCACACCTCAGGCTGGAGCCACAGTATGGTGTTATGAGAGAGGTTTACTCTGAACAGTGGAGATCTGGTCTCTAGGTAGCCTGACCCTGGGGTTTGGATTTGGTATCTGCAGGCTGAGTTACTGTGCAGAGTTTCTGCAGTGTTTAATAAGGGCTCTACTCATGCTGCATCTTCTGTCGCTGCTGTCTTTCTTCTCCTCGAGCATCTGTTTGTCAAAAACTTGTGGGTGCTTAATTTCCCTGAGATCCTTGACAACTTAGCTGAAAGTGACTATGTAGCTGAACGGTTATTTAGGAAAATGAGCAAATACACGCGGCACACATAAATCCCAACTATGTTACAAAACCAGGCAAAAAAGGTGCTAATATGTATTCATCTTCAGCTAAGCACTGACAGCAGGGCAATGTATTGTCTTTGCCAATCTTATTTTCACTTGAATGGTTTTCCTTTTATTCCCTGTGGTGTTTAAGGTCTTCCAAAAGAAATACAAATGATCATTGGAAATGAATAGCTGGTTGTGCATGGTTGTTGGGAGAGTGCTGAAAATGGGCTTTCACTCTGCATTCAGTGGGAAAGTGAATCACTCTCACACAAAGCTAGAGCCTCGAATGTGAGGAGGGGAGAGAATGAAAGCAGGATGTGATTCTCAAATGACATTTGGTGCTGTTTATCTAATGGAACAGTGCATAGATTCGGTGTAGAGGAAGCACAGCATCTCACTGCTGGGATGCAATTGCAATTGCATTCATTTTGAAGTGATCTATTAGCTCTCAGGTCCTTTAAGAAAATGGAGAATAACATGAAAAGAGACAGAAGAGGAAAAAGCAGAAGTAGACATAGGGTCGGTCTGAAGGCTCTGGGAGGCTGTGGAGGGGCAGAAATCTGGATATAGCAGACTGTTGTCTGCCCCAGATATGCCTGCAAAGATAATTTATTCCATTCTTGAATTCTGCATAAAAATCTCAATCTTGCATAAAAACAGAGTCCCAGAGCTGAAGATAAGGTATCCAAGAGCTAACTGGAGACTCTGGTGTTGTATAGGCTTAAAACCTACCTCAATACTCCATTTAAAGCAAGGATGGGCTTAAAACACAGTCATTGTGTGGGGTGGGCGTGTGCAAATTCAGCCTGTTTGAAAAACAAAAGTAAGGTAGAGATGTGTGTAACAGATGTGCTGGAGGTTATCACTTCCTTTCCTTGTACCCTCCTCTGCCCAGCTTCCCTGCTTCGTCCCCTCAGCTTGTTGATGCCTCTGACATTCACCAACTGGCCAAGAAGGCCTGATCCCCTCCATGCAACTTACTCATCATTAATTTGGAGGTTAATACTTTGCAGTGTTTTAAAGTCTGGCTGCTCTTGGATTCAACCCCCAGTTGATGTAGATCAGTGAAGCTTCATTGATTTAATTTCCACCAGCTGAGGAGAGCCAGTTCCAAGAGACATGAACACCATTAGCCCCATTTATCTCCTCATTTCTTCTCAGAAACTACTCCCAGTGTTCCAGCACTGCAGGAGCATCAGAAAACCAATGACTTAAAAGCAGGAGAAACCGGTCCTTGAGTTTAGATATTTTAGCAGCTGGAAAAAGGAGCAGATCTTCAGTTTGTATGAGCAGGTGGAGCTGAAGAGCTGTAGAAGTCATGTCTACCCATACTTGCAGAACTCCCTGTGCACCCTGCCCAAGGTGACATTTATACCAGTAATTTGAGTTCTGAGATTGTGCTCAGCGAACGGACAGGGGAGAAAGAGGATGGATTGTTCAGAAAAGGAGTAACTCTCCAATGCAGCTTTAGTGGGGACTGATCATCACTGTTTTATTCTTCTAGGCACTGTGACCCTGTCTGGAAATGAGGTACTGCTGACCTGGGATACCTTTTCTCCAGGGAAGTGGTGAGTCATAGAATGAGTTCCCACATGTTTTCAGGCTGTAGACACTCCCCTAAAAGCATGGTGAGGAGTACAGAAAAGGGGAAGATGGTGCCATCCCCGAGGCTTGCCATCTACCCAGTTAGGTGGGAAAGTCCAGAGGGAGACCTGCAGCCCATAACTTTCCCACCTCCAACCCCAGGTGGGTCCCTGTCCCCTATCTTTACCACACCAGGTGGTCAATGGTTCTGTTTCATTGAGGGAAACTGGTTTCTGAAAACCAGATTTTCTTATTCCAGTGCTAAGCCATAGCTGAGCTTGTACTGGCTGGGCCCTGCTGGTGGGTTGCTGGGCTTGGGTGTACCCTGGCAGGGCATTCCCAGCCCCATTCCCCCCATTCAGGCCTGGGTATGTGCCACTGCACTCTCTCCAGGTCTGAATTTTCTCCAGCAGTAATGAGCTGTCCATGCTGCCTTCCCCATCACAAAAAACACATCCATCCCCACAGAAAGCAGCATATCCACAGAGAACCTGGCTCCCGTGCTCCTGCAATCCCTGCTTGAATTAAGCACTTATTTTAATTTGTAGATTTGCAGGCTTTTGTTACCACTGGAGTTTCATACAGCAAATTACTATTTTTTCGTTCTCCTCTTTATTTGTGAAATGAATACTTATTAGTAGTTTGTCAGAGTTACATGCAGCATCTGTCCTGTGTAGTGAGGAAAAAAAAAACCCAGCAGCTTGCTTAAAAAAGCAGCAATTTAAAATGATCTGCAAAGGTGCTTCTGCTGGGTCAGGGAGAACAGACACAGAGACATCTCACTTTTCCTTCTTTTTTTTTTTTTTTTTTTTTTTTTTTTTTTTTTTTTTTGGTAGCAGTGTCTGGATGGTGGCTCATTATCAATTGTAAATTACAGCGAGTGGGGAAAGGGACATGAATGACAAAGTTCAGAAACAGCATCTGCTGAAGAAAAACAAATTAGGTGGGGGGCAAAGGAGGAAAAAACAGATGAAACACTGTAATTGCTTGGCAACAAGTTGCTATTGTAATTTAGAAAATTGGAAGCATCCGTTCTCAAACAGTTCTAGCTTTATTTCGTTTCTTCTTTACTTTTGAGTGCAGCCCTTGTTCAGCGATCAGCTGTGTCCTCCTGCAGGATTACTGACTCTCCCTCACACAGAGCAGTAATGGACCCCTCGTGTTTGGTTATGGGCCATCGAAGAAAAGCATTTTGCGATTGTTTCACAGTGCAGTCATTTAACAAGATTAGAGATAATTTGCCCCTTGGAATGCAAAACTGTTTCTACAGGTGCTTAAGCTTCCTGGCTTTTGGATTAGAGGCCTCATTTTGTTTTGTGCCATTGCATTCAGCGAGGTCTCCAAGGACTGTAAATCATGAACAGCGACCCTCCGCAGATGGGAAACTAATTTTCCAGCCCAAGCTGCAAGAGTTGCAGCTTACAAAGCTCAGTGGATGCAGATAAATATGTGCATGCTAATGTATTAAAGGTGCTGCTTAACTAATACTGACTGTGCCTGAATGCCAGCCATTTGCCAGCTGGGAGACTCCCGGCAAAACAAGCCTGGCCGGAGAGGGAGCAGGTTGCTGGAGGCAAGCGGGAGGTGCAGGGGTGTCATAGGTGGTGAAAGGGGTGATGGCCATTCCCACTGATGCTGGCAGAGCTCCTTCACACCTCCCTGCCTCCCTCTCCCACAGGGGAGAGAACAAGCCCCAGCCTTTGGCCACATCCAAGACGGGAAGTCTCACAGATGTCTACTGAGATGTGGAACCTCAAGGATGTAGGGATGCCATGGACTCCTTCCAAAGGAAAGGAGAGACCATGCACACTCCCCCAGGGACACCCAGTTCTGGTCCTGCCAAATAGATGTGGTCTCTGGAACAATTCTCCAAAAAGGATCATTGGATGGAGGATTCCTGGATGGACCTGGATCACGGTTACTGGGGATCAGGGAAAGCCTCATTTATTTGATTTCCCCATTCTTTTTCTATGTCTTTTCCTTTCCTTGTAGTGTCTCCCTTCCTTCTTTGGGTGTAATTTGTTTATTTGAGCTGAGGGGGAAATTGGATTAATTCAACTTTTTTTCCTAAGTCTTTTTTTAATTCTGATGCGGGATGAAAATCAAGACCTCTGAAATTCCCCACATGATGAAATTATTTTTCTATGCTCAACCCTGCAATAATTCTCAGTTTGAGGAAGGCTTGAGCAATTCCAGCTGGGAATTCTAGCTAGGACCAGAGGTCCCCCTGCCTCAGACATCCCTGCTGGACCCTGTCAGGCTGGCTCCCTGCGATGCTCAGGAACACTGTTCTTATGTAATTCCCAGACCTGTGAGGCGCAGAGTGCCAAGCACTCTGCCAAACTACCCATGATCAGTGGTTTGGGGGCCAATCCAAGATTTAGAAGTTCATTGTTTAAGATCTTGCTGTGCCATAGGTCATCTGGGTACTTTGAACAAAATGCTGAAACATTTCAGAGCACTCCTGAGTCAGGGGACAGAGAATCGGAAGTGCTACAGGTTGACAGGTTCACTAATGAAGCATTTCAAAAGTGATTTAGGTGAGATTTTTTCATTCAGATTTTTACAGTCTTCAGATATGTAAAAATGAAAGAGAAAAATTTTGCCAGAGGAGGCAACGGTATCTTCAGCTACAAGATGCCACCAAGAGGGCTGGCTCTACTCCAGTTTAATCCTCACGGCTTGTTCCCACCTGCCCCAAACCATCCACGGGCGATAAGACTTTGGTAGAATTGTATTTTTGAGGGTTAGGGTGTACACTGGGGTCAAACGCACACTGATGTCAGGCAAGGGAAGCAACAAGATTTAGCAAGTACAGGTGAACACGACCATTCCTTCTGGCACCCGGTAGTCCTATTAACTTAGCTCAAAGGTGATAAAACTCCTAACACTGTCTGTCTTCCCCCCATCCCCCCTTTCTTTTTTTAAATAAGGTTAGCTGACCCTTTCAAAATTATCTACAATTTTAATGAAGGCCAAACTCTTCTCAGAAACGTTACTTTTTTTGGTTTGGGTTTTTTTTTCCTTTTGGCTCAAAACATTATTCACCTCTACTCCAAGAGATTTAAAGAGCACAGACAGCTTCAGTGATCAGAAATGTATTTTTGGCAAACAAAATATTTGCAGAGAAAATTTTGCCCAGATGCACTCATAACAGTTATTTAAAGCTTTTCTCACAGTTCTTCTTCTAGTAAAATGACAAAATAGAATGTCCTTATCCAACACAGAGATTACAAGAATAAATGTTTTAAGAAATGTGACTCACACAGTAGGAGCCAAAAAGACAGGTGCTGTAAATTGTGTCCCCTGAGGAAATAATAATAATAAACAGCCTTACAGACTGACAGGGTATCACATGAAAAGAGCAAATTCCACCTAGTTCATCTGTTTCAGCCATCTGAGCCCTGGACTCACCGATGCACAGTCTGGTACCTGCCTTTTCACTTATGAGAGGTAGCAGATTTTGCAGAGGAGGCAGTTCTGCAAGAGGAGTGACATTGAAGTTTCCTTGAAATTTGCTACAAGCCACCAGGCAGCCACTTGACAAGCAGCAAAGTTCAAGCAGTAGCAAGCACAAAAAGGAGAAAAAGCAGAGGTAGTACTATGAAGCCCGTCCAGAAAGCACAACTCAAATAACCAGACCTACTAACTAGACAGCCACATGAAGAGCACGTACACCTCCAGAGCAAGGTGATGCCAGTAGGGATTGGACTCAAACAGACTTTCCAGATGGCTGCATATATTGCTCAAACTTCATGCAAATACTATTTGCATGGGCTTAACTGGTTGTGTACAGAAAATCCCACTCATCCCCCAAATGAATGGAAAGCAATGGAAAGCAAGAAGAAAAATATGATCGGCAGCACACAAGTAAATATGCAAGTTTTATATGAGGCAGTGCTTGTGAATATCTGATTGCATCCCCTTCACAGACAGGCCCTGGCACCCAGGGTCTATCACTAATGCCCAGCCACTATTCCAGAGAATTATATTGCAATAATGTCCCGTTCAAGGTTCACCCCACTTGTTTAGGTGCTGTAAGCTGCCACGGACCCCCACAATTCCTGAAATTCAGGGCACAAGCAGATGAAATGTAGGAGAGCAGAGAAACAAGGGCACAGGCAGTTGGGGAGGTTTGTCCTCAGAGGCAAAGATTGCTCTCTGCTGCTGGGAGCACTTTGCAAGCACCATGACAGAGAGGGACCTTAAAGGCAAAAGGAAAGGAATTCTAAAGGCTGCTCTCTTGGGAAAGACTTCAGGTGGGTCATCTCTCCTGAAGAAATTCTACCTTTAATTCTGTGGTGGGTCCAATCATCCTAAAGGTTAAAAGCACATCCATGGAGTTGTATTCTATTTGCTCTGCATTTATCTTTGATAAAAGAGGCAGGGGCTGCTTGCAGTATGTGAGCAAGACCTGTTCTCAGAGGAGGCACTTTGGGGCCCTTCTCACTGAGCTCTTCCCAAGTAAAGCTGCAGGTGGAGGTAGCTTGGCCAAGCCCAGCTTCACTGCTCCTAATTTTAAACATGCAACAAGGTGTCTGTGTTGGAAGTCCTAGTCCTGGCCACGCTGTCAGTGCTGGAAGGGTATCCATCCCCTCCAAAAGGCAGATGAGATCACCCCAGTCTGGAGTTGAGTTTCTCCCTTTCCCTTCTGGGAGCAAGGGAAGGCACTTCAGGCATATTTGGTGGGGGACCCGACTCACTTGCGTAGCACTCACCACCTTCCCTGGAGCAAGGGGCTTCCTTCTGCTGAGCATCACCACCAAGTGTTTTAGGGCAGGTTATTTTTCCTACGAGTTGCATGCAGTCCTGATTGCCCAGAGGAGCATAAGTGAGCATTGTTTCCCCCACATTGTTCCCTGGCTCTCCACTTTTCCCAACTCCTTCTTACCTCATCCTCCCCTTGCTGGCTAGAGAGCTGTAAGCCGCTGATTAGCACTTCATTTGACAAACAGGAAGTGGGGAAGAAAAGCATCATTTTCAGAATTAGAGCCTCGGAATGAATTGAAGAAAGAAAGGGGGAAGAAGGAAAAAAAAGAAAGCGAGCCTTGCACACTTTCCTAATTGCTCGTTAGAACCAATGGCCTTTGTGGTTCCTTCCCCCTGTGTCTTCTTTATAAAAACGTTTGCACAAGACATTGCTATTGTCTGCCAGACAGCCTCAGGGTAGGACAAAATGAACTAATTGATTTGCAGTTATGTCGTGGTGAATAGTACTAAACATCCATCTGCGGATTCCTTGTGAGGAGTGATTAATAATTTGTACTCCTGGGCCCAGAAGACTGAATACCCTTTTTTCATGTAAAACTGAAGCGTTTCATTCTCTCAGCATCACAGATATCTCGTCTACATTGTGGGTTACAAGGACGAGGTCAGGAGTGCCGTGCCGGCGGTGTCGCACAGGCGGGTTGTCTGTGTGGGTAAAATCCCGCACAGGGGTGGGATTAATGGGAATTTGTCAGGCTGACACACAGTACTGTACAGCGCTCCTGCTATGGCCATTCCAGTGCAGATGTTCCCGATCCCTTGTCATTGTTCCAGCAACAGAGGATTTTGCACGTGTTTTCAAAGACAGAGCTGGGAGACTTAAAATTTATTTCAAACACAGAACCAAAAACTAGACTGAGACAATTTAAGGAATTAAGATTTGGATTCGAATTTCAGGGCTTTTCTGGACACTGTTTCTATAACCACCAGAGGGAAAACCCCAGCACCAAACACACGCAAGCGCTGAGACGTTTCAAAGGTCAATCCAAAAAATTTCACTCAAATACCACCTACATGTTGAAAGATATATGCAAAATACCTTAAACTGTCTAGAAAAGGGGAGTCTGCAAGACCTCTCTACAGGAACTCCTGCTTGTGGACCTGCTTTACCAGGATATTCCTCCTGTCAGAGCTGCCCACTTCCATAATTTAAATGGTGAGCCCGAGGCCGTGGGCACTTTGTCTTTGTCTGAGCTCAGTCAGCTGTGACAGCCTGTGATCCTCTCTCCCAGCCATGTCTTACGGTCTTCGTGGTTGTGTCCCCAACTCCACCACTCATTCTGGGTCCTTTCCACCTCCACCAGGAATGAAAAGCTCGTAGCTGCTCTCTAAGCCATTTCCTGCTTCCTAATGAAATCTATTGGCCTCCTGGGGGGAAAAAAAACATTGACTCAGCCAACTCTTAATGAAGTCATCTGTTTTCATGGTGTTACTGGTGCCCTCTACTTTCCCAGCTCATTAAAAAAATTAACAACCTTTAGATACATCCAGAGATCCAGAGATGAGATCTACTTGGTCAGAGTAAATCAATTTCAGTGGAAAAAAACATTTGTCTTTCCCCTGTGACCCCTTTTTACATCTTCCAACATTATCTACATTTTATCCCGTGCTTTGAACATTTTGTCTGAGTGCATCTACACTGATAAACAGATGCCTGTGAGGCCTTGCCTTGCTGTCAGCTTGCTCCCTGGCTGGTTTGGACTGCTCCTACTCTCTGAAATCAAACCAAGGCATAGTTCTGGGAATGGCTCTCTCCAGGAACTGATCTGATGTCTCAGATTTGGCTCCCTTTGTGATTCACAGTCCTACAAACCTACCTCAGGGGGTTTTGCCTCTTCAAATGTTCCCTGATGCTCTGCTGCGCATTCACCACGGATGCCATTTATGTCCCATGCCATGAAAACAACACTGGTGGACTGCCCATGCTGCTTGGTCTCAGGAACAGCGGCTGACTGCTGTCCTTTGTGAGAAGCACGGACACAGTTTATCTCTCTGAGACAAACAGGCATAAGGTGTGAGATAGATTTGTTTGGTTATGCCATGTCTGGTTCATGTTTCCTTCTTGGAATCCTTGGATGAAGCTTTTACAAGCACTTCTCTCCTGGCATTAACCAGTAGGGCAAAGAGAGACAAAGGTTTTTAAAAAGAGTGCACAAAGCCAAAACATTTACATGGTAGAAAAAGACTAGAACATTTAATTATTCAATTTTCTCAGACTCAAACAGTCAGCATGGTGATACCTGGTTGTTTTTCTCTCCTGATAGGTAAGAGCTTCTGGGAAAATTATCTCTTCTGAGTAAAAGTAATTACTGTAAGTGCTTTGCAAGAGTATCTTTGGGTAATGTATTTGATGTAGCTCTGAAAATTATTTTGTGAGAAAATAACGAGCTATGAGAATAGAAAGTGCCTATTTCAGAGAACTTTTACCTTTCAGGGGTGATAGACTCTGGCCACTCATTAAATATAATGCAAAAGCTTTATAAATATGTAGTGCTGAAAGAGGAATGAGATCAGATTCGATGGGGCTTTGAAAAAAGTATCCATTTAGAAGAGTGTTAGCGAGATTGATGATCCCAGGGATTTCTGCAGACCAAGGGGAGGAGCAAGGCTATGGGTGTATTGTCATATTCTTTCTTTTATTTTTCATTTGGGGCAGCTTGGGCTAATTTAGCACAGTGCAACACAATGACCTGAGCTTAAACAGATGGACAGGTTTGGATGCCTTATGGTGACATACTGTTTATAATCCATGGTCTTGAATGACAGTGTGAGTCCTCCTTGTTCTGAGTTTCTGAGACTAATAACAGAGGGTCATCATTTCCACACTGCTGAGCTCAATTGTGAAGCTTATTTCTACAGTAGATTACTGAGGTCAGGAGTATAATCCACTTCAGAAAAATCAGTGGGAACATAACAGGAAGCATCATTATGACTAATGATGCTTCCTGTTATGTTCCCGCTGATTCTTCTGAATTTGACATTCATTTGCACAAATCCATACCGTACCTACATCTTGAATATTGGAAGCATTTTGTGTCTGTCCACCTGAAAAAAGACATAGCAGAAGTATGGACAAAGATGGACGGAGGTAAAGAATTCCTCAGATCAGAGTAAGCTAAAGGAGACAGCTCCTTGCCCCACTGTGGTTCATTTGAGGAACTCTTTGCTGCAGAAATGGTGGGTGCAGGAAGCAAGTTTAAAAAGCATTTACATATGATGAAAAAAATATCACTGGGGACTATTAAGAAAGAACATACTACCATTAAATAAAAAGGTCCCAAAGTCCCACGTCCCACACTGCTGGAGTGGGAGGAGGATATTCTGGAGTGGCATCGCTGCATGTTATCCTAAAGCTTTGCTCCTCTCTGTGCACCCTCTTCTGCTGTGGAAAAACAGTGGGTCTGTGGCAGTAGCAGAACTAAAACCCCCATCTCCTGAGTCCTTTCCCTGATGACTCTGGGCAGCTGACAAATTGAGCCTACCAAATCTAGCTTTATCCCAAGCAGGAACACAAAGTCAAAAATCTGGGCTTTGTTTAGCGGAACAAAAGTCACTAGAAAATGTCCAGCTTCAGCTTTCCCTGCAGAAGTGCAACATCTAGCAGGCAGGTAAAATTAGCCAGACAAAATGAGAGTAGTAGCACTTGTCAGAGCAGCACGGCAGCCTCGGAAATGTGGACCCATAGTGTCAAGTGGCTGTGTGTCCCATCCCTCTGCCCAGCCTTCCGTGGGGGAGCAGAGGGTGTGGGGACATGCCCCGTGGGGCTGTCTCCTGTCTCAGAGCAGCCCTCAGGTTCCGCACCAAAAAGGATGCAGAAGAAGCAGAGGTCCGGCAGCCCGGGCAGCACTCAGGTGCAAAAATCCTGCCTATTCTCCCAGGTTTCCCCGTGCAAGGCTCGGTGGCAGCGGTGGCACCGGGGAGAGAGGATGGATGGACGTGCCGCAAAGCCCTGGCGTCTCCGGCCACTTCAGACGGAGCCTTGGAGCGGGCGGAGAGGCTGCGCATTGTGCCCCTTCCCAGAGGGCTGCCTCCTCTCCATTTGTTTACCACACATCCTGTCTTCTTTTCTGTTTGCTTCACACATCATCGCCTTCATTAATCGTCCTCCCCGCTCCCCATTTGGGCCTTTGGATTTTCGGCTCGCCATGGGTAATTCTAATTACCTCAGACATAAAAAAATAAAATAAAATAGGAGCTTAAGTAGGTGCACTTCATTCTTTAACTGCCTTTTACAAGCAGTTCAGTGCTGGCTACCAAGGGAATCTGATTAAACTAATTACCCTGATTGGCTTGTTTAATCAACTGCTTGGTTTAATTGGGCCTCGCTAATGCGGAGTGGTGGAGTCCGTGGTGCGTAATGTGAGAACCAGGAGACCCGTAACACCGGCGGTGACACCACTACAGAAACCAGCCCGCATTCCCAGCCTAACAGGGGGACTTTAATAAATGCAGACCTCAGCTGAGAGCCCAACTGTATTCTCAAGAGCCTGAATGGACTGGAGGTTTTAGTGATAATTAAAATTGCTAGGGAAAAAGAAAAAAAAAAAAAAAGAAAGAAAAAAAAAAGAAAAAAAACCTCAACCCTTTCTCATTAAAGGACTTGTCCTTTTCCCTTCCCCCCTTCCAGCCTCCAAACTCGAAGCAATATCGGGAACCCTGTCTGCTTCTTTCAAACAACACTTCAATTCATCAGGGCAAAGAATCCCTCCTCCTTCGTCTCCCCCATCCCTGAGATTCTTCACTCCCATTTACAGTGCGCATGGCCCAAAGTAAATACACAGACAACAGGGTTACAAATTACCTTGCACTAGGTAAATCCACCCTGAGTACCTAGGGAGTTTGTGGAGTACAAGCAGCTTCTGTGTAAGCATCCTGCAATAATGGGCATTCCTATAGCTCTAATTACTAGAACAATAACAACCTGCAGAGCGCCCTTTTCCTCCTCCCATCTCAGTGCTGACTCCCCACTCCCTTCCCTGCCCTCCACTTGCTCTCACAGTGGGGAGGGACGAGGACGAAGAGCCAAACACATGGCTGGCTTAGCAAAGCTCCACTCATCTGGGTCCAGTATGTTTTATGGTGACATGCAGACTGGATTTGCTGCTTCCTGAGGATTTTCTTAGAGCCAACAGCAGCCTGGCAGACCGGTGGGCACTGACATGAGTGTGACACCCCTGCAATCAGCACTATATTCCAGCACAGGTATTCCCTGTGCCACAGGGCATGCCACTTGGGCAAAAATCAATGGCACATTCAATCGTCATAAATCGCCAATTGCCATCTGTAAAATGGAGACTAGAGCAGCAAAATACACCTAACTTTAGCCATGGAAAATATAAATGTATATATGTGTATAAACTGTATAAACTGTACGTGTATAAATGTATAAACTTTAGACTGCCTTTGTACTTCATGAAGAGAAATGGGCATTTATGCCTATTTCAGATGTCCACTTCACGTTACCCTAGGAATGCCTTTTTCTTCTGCTTTGGGTGTGAAGGGAACTTCAGGTGATCTTAGAGTTACACCATGGCCAAATGATTCCTGCCGTGGATGTTGGGATGAGGACCTTAGGGAAGGCACCAGAGCTCCTTGCAGAGCCCATCCTGTGCTTGTGAGGGTGTTGGGGACCTGACGTCTTACCAGCCTGGCATCCTCCCCCTGCAAGCCAGCAGAGCAAACTTGGCCTGCTTCCCACTCTGGTCACTGCCTTATCTCTGAGCTCTGCCCACATGTTAGCCCAGCCTCCCCACTTGTGATGGGCAAGGGACTATCTGCAGGCATTAACAGATTTACAGAAGGGGTCTGGTCTTATTTGTGGTCACAAACTGTGAGGGCAAGAAAGGACAGCTCCTCCAGAAGTGGTCGGGTGGACTCCTGTGGTGGCCCACATATCCCCTGGTTGCTGCCACCTCGTACATCAGCACCATACACAGTGGGTTGCTTTCAAATCGTCCCCAACTGTCACATTTTTTTCTGAACAAAACACTGTAATGTTCTGCAGATTAATAAAATATGTTCTTGAATTCTAAAAATTCAAGAATGAATGTTCTTGAATGTAAAAATTCAAATGTGTTGGGGTTTTTTTGTAAATCATATCTTGTGGAAGTTTCCTTTGCACTGTCTCCCCCATAACCCACAGCAAATGAACATCATGGTTCTCAAACCCTGCTCTAATTGCCCTGGAGAGGTCTCTCCTTTTAATGTTGTGGTTTGCTCTGGGCTGAAAAATGTCCATATAAGTGAGTAGAGGACAGCATTAAAACCACAGGGAACCCCAGTGTTGAGCTGGAAAGCAAATAAAAAATTTTCTTCATGGATAGGGTGTGTTTTATATCCCAGCTGACCATACAGGAAAGGTCATCAGACACTGCTCAACTGGGCTTATCTCACTGACCATCCCAAAAGTACTAGCTGCAGCATAAGTTAAAGTCACAGCAAAAATCATTACCATTTTTATGAGGGAGAGTATGGCATTTTTCACTGGAATATACCCAGTCAGATATGTAGCGAAGGAGCAGGGGCGGGGGGAAGCAATAACCATTTGCCAGTATTGCAGGTCTTTTAGGGTCACTCGGGGTAGTGCTGTGGTGATCTCCCTCCCCGTCCTTCTGCCCAGCAGCATCCATCTGGGACACCTAATGAATGATTGGTAAACATAACTTTTCCCAGCAAGACAAAATCTGTTTCTAGCTCATGACCTGCTGACACTCGTTCATTATGGAGCCTTCTTCTGAGAGACAGGCTGTTTAGGAAAACCACTGACCGACTGCATGCCCCGTGCAGCCATCGCTTAATTACAGGACAGACCCTCTTAGTAACAGGGTGATACTGAAGTGCTGCTGAGCGGATGTTACAAAAAGGGTATCACAGCCACTTAGTGCTCTGCCGAGACGCCGCGGGGCCGTGGGACCCACTGCAGAGCCCGTGGGGCTGGAGGAGACGTCCTGGCTGGCCCTCACTGCTGCTGAAACAGGGCCATATTTCACCAACACTCTCCCACAGTCACCTCTCACCTTGTGTGGGGATTTCACCTAATGCCTATGAAGATCAGTGCCCAATTTTTCACTGATTTTTGTCAGCTTTGAGTGAGGCATTCTCTGAAATTTTGGGATATGTATGAGTTCTTGTGAAATCCTTCACGTTCACAGCCCCTGCACTGTCTTTCATCCAGAGGCACTGGGTTTGTCACGGACCTCCCTCTCCTGTAGGTAATGTCCCAGCCTCAGCTAAACACAGCATGCAGCAGTCTGTGGTGTTGCTGTCTTATTCCTTGGGGACAAGAAAGATTCATCTAAAGCCTATCACTCAAGCCAGCTATTTCTTGCTGATGAATGAATTAATGGCCTTGCAGCGAGAACTGATACTTAACGAAGACTTTCACTTCCCACTCTTCCCACTGACCTCTTGGGAATTGATGTGAGCTACAGAGAGTGCTGGTTTTTTCCTTCCTCAGAGAGTCTTCGAGTTGTTCATCTGGCAAGGTAAACAACTTGATTGATCTTATGAGGGTTAGCTAAAGATCAGAGTAATTTGGGAATGCTCCAAGCTTTAGTTTTTTGTTTTTGTTTTTTACTCTTGCCAATTATATACCAGTTTTTAATCTTTTTTCAGTTCCAAAGATCTGAATTAGAACACCTTATTGCCATTAGGAGGGGAATATCTCCATTCTACTGAACGATGCCAAGTTATCATTACGTTCAAACTGCTTTTAACAGCTTGCACATTTTCAGGGCTTTTCACCTTTGCATTAGTAAACACTCAAAATCCAAGAGCTGTTGAACTTCATACCTTTCCCTATATCCTCTGTGTGTTTCCTAGAGGCGTGACAGTGAGAGGGATTTGATCAAGGTCGAATTGAATCAAAACAATGGAAAGCCAGACAGTTGGCTCTGGAGCCTTGGCAGTGCCAGAAGCAAATAAAGCCGCTCTGTGTTTATCACTTCATTCAGTCCAGATGGGCCGTTTTCCCCATCCTGCAGTCATCGTCCTGTATCCATACAAAGCTCTGAGTGATATTTCTATAGCATGTTGCTTCAATGAAGCTGTCCTAGAGTGGCTGTACCAGCGGTTTTGAAGTTGCCTCTGTGTCTCTCATGTGGTTAGGCTTACAGATGTCTTCTGTGGTCTCTCTTTCTCTATCAGTCATCGTTTCATTCTCATGCCTTCCAGATTTCCAGATACCTCCTGCCTGTGTCTGCTTGAAGAAAGGAACCCTGTAAAGCCCTCCCATGTATTACAAAAAGATCTGCTTCTGGTTTTGCTTCGCATAACGCAATGTATGTTTTGCAAAAACCTAGGAACTGACAATCAGATTATTGATCACAGCCAACAATTCTGGCTCCTCTGTGTCTAATCCTACACTCCCCCCTGGAAAATGGGTTTAGATTTGTTAAATGAATTTGCAGCTGATGAAAAGCTAAGGTCAGATGTATGGGCCTTAAGCAGACAGAGTACAGGGAAGAACTTCTTATGTCATTTGCCCTTTTAATTAGACTCAGTCGCATACTGTACCATTCCTCCAGCTCAGGCTATCAGTCTTCCTTGGAAGAAAGCTTTTATCTGTCCAGCATTCTGCACCAAATCAGGTCAGATTTGGCTCATTTGCAAACCTGGCCCATATTTTGCACAGGACAAGTTCAAGGCATGGAAGACTCCTGCCCATCCACCGCTCCCATCTGCCAACTGGAAAGGGAGTTCAGCAGAATAACTGCTGTCAGTTGTGTTGGCTCCCTCTGAAAACAGACTGCAAGAATGGGACAAGAAGGAAAGATTCAAGCAAGGATCTGGGAATTGGAAGACTCAAAGTTCAAGCTTACATTCAGACATTCAGCCACAGTCCTCCTCAGGATGAAATATTTGGGGCACATGCAAAGCACAGAGTAGAAAATAATATACATATACCTCAAATCCATGAGTCTGGACCCACTAGAGTGAATCCAAGCAGCTCAGATCATGCACAGAAGATACGGTGCACCCATTTGGGGAGTTTCCAAGCTCAGCTGGGTCTGCTCCCAGGTACTGTGTCTCTGCATTAGCAATAAGCCTCCTAACAACTGGCTTTGCTGTTTTTAACATAGACACAGCACTGCCCAGGTGTGTCCAGAGACCAGCTGAAACCAAGCAAGAACATGTGTCTGCACTCTGTTCCTGACACAAGCCCGTAGTGTTTCCCTGGCTTTACCCCTCTAACAGCACAGGCTTTGCAGGCACTTTTAAAGCAGATCTGATTATTTGACCACTCCAAAAATCTACTAGAAAACAAAACCACTGGGCAAAATCAGGAAAAAACCCCAGTAGCATCACTGTCCTCAAACCTCTGATACCACAAGGGAACCTATACCACAGGCTGGGTTCAAGGTGTTTCCTCTCCAAAACCCTTTTTAAAGAGCTGAGTAACCTCCAGGGCTTTGCACTGGGCTCTGAGCTGGTGTGAGCAGGGCTGCAGAGCTGTAACCAAGCACAAAATATGACCCTGGCTTAGCCCAGCCTGACTCTGGCAGGGGAGTGCACAAAGCCACAGAGCCTGTGTGAGAATGCCCTCAGTCAGGCTCATAAAATGTTGTAGTTTGCAGCTGAGAAGGGATAAATTAAACTAACAAGCATGACAGCTATTTAAAAATAAGAAATCATGTTTCATGGGGTAAAACAACATCTGAGGCCCCAAAGAGTCTGTACTTTGTATTTTAATAGTCCTCTCACTGCAACAACACTCCCACTTAGCTGGGCTGAAGACCCCAAGTTCAAACACTTCCCCACTGCTCTCTTCCTGGTTTACTGCAGCTCTCATCTTTACTATCACTTTGAATAACTCTCTTTTGTGAGGAGAAGGGCTCATTAGCCAGGAATTGATAAACAAAGAGGAGGGTGGAAGCAGAGGTCCCTGCTCCCCAAAGCAGGCTCCCTGGGGGTGGTGGTGGCCTCCCACCCAGGGTGGCTCTGTGCAGACCCCAGCTGCAGCCTGTCTGAAACGTGCTGGGGGACAGGCTGTCAGGGGACTGAGCCATCCCACACCGGCCCTCTGGAGGAATCATATGCTGAGGGTATGAAAAACCTGTCTCAGAGACTCTGCAAAGGCAGAGTGAGGCTGGTTGCCTTAGGCCAGTGTGTGGTGGGTTGTGGCACCCAGGGAGTGGGTGGGTGCTGGTGGCTTCGGGTTACAGAGGTAGCAGAAGCTCATGAATCGCCATTGCAGGGAATTGAGGACTTACCTTCTATGAAAGTCTGCCTTTTTTTTTTTTTTTAAACCACGACACCCATACCCATTGGTGTTGCCTACAGGCTCCTAGCACTCTGCTGCTTTAAGGGGAGCTAAAAACAATTGAATGAGCATGTAAATGCAGTTAAAAGTAGCTTTGAGGCAATTTGGCAATGATTGCTAATGGCTAGCTTCTTCAAAGGAGGATAAATTTCAGGATAAATTCCCTGTGAGAACAGATAACCTGTGACAAGATTATATTAATGAAAAAGATCATCATGTAGCCAACCGACTTCTTATACACAATCATTTGGTTGCAAGTCCTCCAGATGACAAAATAATACTGTTCTCTGTGGTCATTAAACCTGGCAAAGACAAAGACAACGTGTTGAAGTTACTAATGGCAAAGCAGAATATTTTTCAGCTTGGCTTTTCACATGATGACTGGTATGTGAATGGGGAAGATGAGGCAGAGAAGTGCAGGGCTGGTTACAGGTAAGACCACGATTTATGCTTATGCCTGAAACTCTCAGAGGCTGTTATGATTTAAAACTCTCCAGAACAGAAGCTGGTCATCTTTTCCAAAGTCCTAAGAGATCTTCAAAGAAGAGTATTTCTCTGTGAGACTTTTAACCAGGGCAGATAATGATACGACAAGGAGGAAAGGTTTTACACTAAAAGAGGAAAGATTTAGATAGATGTTAGTGAAAACTTCTCCATTGGGAGGGTAGTGAGCCACCGGCACAGGCTGCACAGAGAAGCTGTGGCTGCTCCATCCCTGGAAGTGTTCCAGGCCCAGTTGGATGGAGCTCTGAGCAGCCTGGTCTGGTGGAAGGTGTCCCTGCTCATAGCAGGGGGGTTGGAATGAGATGATTTTTAAGGTCCCTTCCAACCTGAACCATCCTGTGATTCTGTGATCTGCCTTTTGAAAGCAATTCACAGAGACCCAAAGACATGGTTAAAATAAAAGTCTGGATGAGTATACAGCATATACCTTGCCTGGTTCTCCAAGTGATAGGAAAGAAGGGTGTTTGACTGTATCTAAAGAGGACTTGAAGATGAGGAGTTCATCACCCTGTTTGATATTACAGTTTTATCCTCCAAAGGGACAAGAGGAACAGCAGGTCCTGAGTGCATGGAATTGTCAGATTTGGCCTCAATATGGACTAGACAAATTTTTCAGAAATGATCACTTGGTGAAGCTGAATAGAAACAGCTATCCACAGACAGCTGCTTTCAGCAAACACCGTCGCTCTTCCCATGGATTAAGAAATCACTTTTTGTGGGCAAAACCTGATTTTTGGACTGATGACAATCTGCATGTGATCTGAAATGGAGATAAGCTGTGTGCTGTAAGTGTAAGCCAACTACAGAACGCCTTTCTGCAGAACTTGCAGAACATTTGTCATTAGCGATGTCTGCTTTCGATGAAAAATAGCTTCACAATTGTGATAGAATTTTTCATGGGAAATATATCTCTTTTTTTCCTATTTCTTGGATAAAAAGACTGAAAATAATGTAAAAGCCAAAGCTTTATTCTGTAGCATTCTCAAATTTCAATGTTGACTTTTATTTTCCTTTCTTCAATTTTTTCTCCTTTCTTGCAAAGAAAACGCACATTTATTTTTTTTCTTTTATACCTTTGTATAACTGTCCTTTTTTTTTCTCTTAGTTGAGAAAAGGTAAAAAAGAGGATAATAGTAGAGAAAAAGAAGATAAACTAGATCAAACACAAATATTTTAAGAAACTGAAATCAAGCAAAATGTTCTATTCACAGCATGAGCATTTTCAAAGAACTTTTACCATGCCCATATTATTTAAAGGTTAAAAAGCTTTATTTCTTCATGCATGTTGATAACATTTGTTTCTTCTGTTTTTCTTTTTTAGGACTGGTCTGACTCCTAAGCCTTATCTTTTTCTTCACTTCTCCCACTTTGCACTGGATTTTCAAAAGTTTCCATGGGACTTGGAATAGTAAATCCTGTTTTGAAGAGTAACACAGGCACTGCATCAGACCCAACTGGTCTCTTCACTCACAGCTTGCGCCCTTGTGCCAGGGCTGTGACTCACTGTCGTGTCACTGGGCATTTGCCCATGGCATTAATCTAATGAGCTGAGTTCACAGCAACAGTAAAGAGCAAGAAATGAGGAATTAGGGGCTGCATCCCTTTACAACACTCACCTCACAGCTTTCCTCTCCCAGACACATCGGAGGTAGCCAGAGGGTCACTTTGTCCATTCCAGGCAGGACCAGCAGCAGTGCAGATGATGAGTCTGTAAAGGCTTTACTAATCCAGGATTCTTATCCATGGGACCAAAAATGGCCTTGTTCCAAACAGAGAAGTCCATGAAAAATGGTCACAAGAAATAATTGGATCTAATGGGAAACAGCTTCATCAGAATCAGCTGTGGAAGCCTGTATGCCACGTAAGGCATGTGCAGCAAGCAAAGCACCTCTCGAAGGGAAAAAAAGGCAAATAACCCAAACACGGACAAATACTTTCAGAACAAAGGAATAAAGAAGACTGTGTCTTGCAATGTCTGGACACCCATTTAAACATCCCTTTTTGCAGAAACATTAGGCTTTTAGCTGCCCCCCTAGTGAGTGTGGATTTGGATGTTTGTACCCCTGTCGAACCATGGACTATTCCACAGCCTTGTGATGTGATGAGAAACAAATGGGCCTGAGCTGTGTGGACACTCACACATCACATTAAACAGTGCTTGCTTTACACCTGCAGCCCACTGCCAAGAGGGACATGTGCCGGGGGCCTGGATGTGCAGGTCTGGCTCAGACTTGTTCCTCTCCCCTCACTGTGCCTTTAAGTAGGGACCCTCAGGGTGTGTATAAAATTTAGCACATACATGCCTTAAGATACATTTCTGTACAGCAATGGTGAAATCTCAAGGAATAAAAGTAGTTTTTAGTTTTACTTCATTCTTTTAGATGAAGTTAATAACATTTGTTTCCTTCTGCGTTTTAAGATTTTTCTCTGCCATGGCAGGGTGTGTGTATGATTTTCTCTTTGCTAAATGGAAGACTTTCTTTTGAATTAGGAATAAAGAGACTTCTCCAAAGCTGAGGAAGTTGTAGTAGGTTTCATACTCACGTTGACACATGATGCATTGTATGACAGGAATATTTATTTTTATGCTCATTTTTCTCTCTTCTCCATCTTCCAACCCTTTTTTGAAATTTTTCTTTACTCTTTATTTTTAATCCTTCCAAGGTAAAATGGTCCCCAGAAACTCATCCCCTAGTTTTCATGGGGGCTTGAATTCAGTCAAATTAATTCATCCATCCCAGCAAGAGGGAACATGCTCAAGTGGCTTTTAGGAATGCCACTGAACCCCTAGACTTTATCAGTTGTCACTTCCAGTGAAAGAAGCTGTTGGTTTCTTTGGTAAAACAGATATAGGTTATGGAAGGTTATGCTAAACATTATGTGAGTTTGTCAGCCAAAAACCGGCTAAATACCCAAATGATGCAGCTCACCAAACACACCTGCCCTTTCATTTTGAATTGCTTCATAAAATGTCACCAGCCAGTCAGTCTATAGCTTTGCCTTCTTTTCCTGCAAACCTCGATGAACACCAAGCATGGACAACATGAATCCCTCACTCTATCAGTTAGTAATTCATTCATAAGAATGGCAGAGAGGGATACATTTAGTCTGGCTCTGACATTCCTATTCCTGTTTTAATACAGAACAGTACCCCCTTCTCAGAAATACAGTGGTAACACTTGGTGTCAAAATGAACTGTCTCAGTTGTGCAGACAGCTCCAAAAGCTGCTAAAAAACCAGCAGTCAGGAGTGTGATCCCACAGCACTTTCCCAATGGGGGTTGCTATTCTGTTTGTGAGATAGGGGTGTGGGAATCCCCTTATCAAAAGGAGTTAACAAGCTTTTACTGGAAGTTGGCCAACTTGAATGATAAAAAGAGTAGGGGGGAAAAAAAGGCTGATTCTTCTGTTATTAAGCATTAAAAATGAATTCTGACCCAAAGAAAAACCTGATACTCGTGTAAGTGAGGGCAATTTTATATTATCCCAGATTTTCATAGCTGTCCTAAGTTTCCTGGAGAATCCATGTTGCACTGAAGAGGTCCCAATGCTCAGGAGTCTCTGAGCCTTTTCCCATCCTACAGGGTGAGGCCAGGGTGTCCTTCTGTCTTAGAAAACATTGTGCTTTGCTAACTTTCCAAGGCCTTTTGCATTCAGGGCCTGTTAGAGCAGCTCTTGGTCTACTCTATTACATGCCCACAAATTAAAGCACTATGGGAAAAATCCCAGGATCTACAAAAGCACGAGATTATCTTTTGGCCACTAAAGTGAGTGGTCAGTAAGCCTCTGGATCTGGCCCTGAATTTTCAGTGTGCTTGGTGTTTGGGCTACCATTTTACCCTTCATTTCTGGAACGAGACCTGTCAGAATCATAATGAAATAAATTTTTATTTCTAGAAGTTCCTGACACCATTTTAGCTCACACAGGCACCTCACCCTTCAGTGTATACTCAACCACGCCTCCAAAGCTTTGCAGATTGCAGATTCACCATCACTGGTGCCACAGAGAAGGCAGGACCCCAAGCAACACAGCTAAAAGTGGTTTTAAGTCGAGTGTTCATATGTGCCATGTCACTTCAGCTGAGAAGAGGACAGTGGATGCTGCTGAGATATACAATGGGTTTACAAGAGGCCAGTGCAGAAGTGGCCTGTCCCACATGGTCTGCTGCAGATCAGCCCTTCCTCCTCAGTGTGGTCGCTGAGCAAGCCATGGGTCCTGAGGGCCACGGCACAGCCACCTCCCCAGGGCACCCCTTGGGAGTGCTCAGCTCGTGCTGCCACCCAGACAGGCCCACGGAGCGCTTGGAAAGTCACGGTGTGAGACACGTGCGCACAGGCAACACGCACACCCTGCAGGCATCTGTGAATTACGAGGTGCTAAACCCCGCACAGAGCCCTGCTGACTTCATAAACCACAAAAATGATTAAATTATTGCCACATTATGAGAAAGATCCCATCCTTCAGTTTTATACCCCGTGTGAGGCAGGAACCCTGATTGTTTCTCATATGCTCTTTAGAGGTTTCCAGGAGTTTCTCTGCTTTCTGAAGTGCAGGTTATCTCACACGTTCTGCTGGTAATTTCTCTTGCAGCAGGACACCTCTCTGTTGCCACCAGTACAGTCACATACATCCTGTGGCTGTTCCTGAGCAAGTCCCTCCAGGAAGAAAGTTGCAGCCAAGTGAGAATTTGATTCCCTTATATTGCTTCTGGCATTTCCTCATCTTGTAGTAATATTCATGCAGAGGACTTGCACGTTAAACTGAAATTAAAACAGAAGAGAAGCAGCACTAACAGTTCAGATCTTTGTCTTAGTGTGGTTCCTTGCTTAGAGCGAGAAGCTGAGAGCTGGGGCACAGCAGTTCTGGCAGAAAGAGATCCAGTCTTGTGAGGAGAGACGTTACCTCCATCCTCAGGGACTTTTCCAATATCTAATTATGCTTGGGATAATAAATTTACTTTTTATTTCCAATTCAGCTTTTTCCTGACTTCAGCTTGCAACCACTAGACCCTGTCATGCTTATGTCTGTATAATTAAAGAGGACTGAACCTTCACTACCCCTTACCTTTACAGGCAGCCATGGTCCATGACCAAGACACCTCTGTATCACATCCTGATCAGCTAACTAAAATAATTTAAAATATTCTAGAAATGCATGCTTTAAGTGGAGCAAAATCAAACCGTAGGGAATTTGGAGCTGTATTGCTGAGGTAGCATAACATTGTATCTCAATATGTATATGAATGTGTACATTTTAAAATTTCAGCAGTTAAAATACCATGCAGACAGAAACTGTGGAGTAAATGTAATAGCAGAGGCTTCTGTTTTGTTATCCTATGACTCATTTCACTTAGGTACTTTTTGTTACTGTCATTTTGTTTTGTTTGGGTATTTCCTTAAACCTTAAAAACATAATTTTGGTCAGTGCTGTCAAACAAACCAGAGCCACGCAAAGGCTGGGTTCTCAGTTAACACCCTGCTCCTGCATGGCTCAGGAAAAGGAAAGGACTGCAGGAAAAATACAATTTTCCCCTTCTGCTGGTTACTTCTGAGGGCAGTGGTCTGTGACTTGAGCACTGGCACATGAAGGCTGTTGGTGTTCTGCTCCCTCCTTACTGAAAATCCATAATGGCTCATGAAACCTTCACAGGACGTATCAAGAACTGCCCATAATGAATAACTCTACTTTCATGTAAACTACTTAAAGATGAGATTTCTCTGCCAAGATCAACAGATTAGAAAAAGGGGGGGAAAAAAAGGCGTTTACAGAACATATTGTTTCAGAGAGATAAAGAGCCAGAAGAAACATAGATCTTGTTTAAGAACTGAAGCCCATTTAATTTCAGACTGCTCCACAATCATTCTCTCCCCTCTTCTCTACTCTTACCAAAACTCCTCTGTTATTTTTTCAGTTTACAGTCTGCTTTTCTTCCATGCTGATTCCACCTAAACCTGCCTGTTCTAAAGGTCCAGCTTGACTTGCACAAAAGAGGAACGGCTCTGAAGGCTAAAGTGCTAAAAGGGCTTCCATCAGCCACAAAACTGACCAGGCTGCACCCTGGCATAGAGTGATACCCATCCTTTAGCTTTGATGGCCTTTCAAAAATATCAGCTTTCAGCCAAAAAGAAGAAAAGTGGCTAGAAATTCAAATACCATGGACCAGTTCTAGATCTACTGCTTTCAGAACTGGAAATTCCCAGAAGTGAGCATATTGCTCATATATTACTTCTTAGTATTATCATGAGGGTTGAGGTTTCTTACTTGATTTGCCATGTGTTCAACTCTGTAATTGGTTAATTGCATTTCTTTATTGGTTATTCCACAAACCACATCTAAAAATCCTAATGCCAGAAGCGGTAAGGTAACTTCCAAGTAAATTCTGGGAAGGAAAAGCAAAAAATTGGATAAAAATACTAGTACCAATCTAGTCCTATGTATTTTCAAGTACTACAACTTCCCCCAGAGCTACTGCTATGACTGAAAAATTCATTAGGACACTGTAACACTTCTCTACGTGGCAGAATTCCTGTTTGTGACAGCATGGAAATATACAAAATACAGTGAAAGACATTCAAATCCAAGTTACGCAATTGTCAACGTGTTCATATTTTAGTCAGAATTCACTAAGTGACGGGAATGTGACATCCCTTTGAACTGATTTCCAGTTATTTTTGTTTGCAAATAGTTTGAGCTCATTAATCAACAGAACTTCCTTGAACCATTAACAGAACTGCTGCTCTGCTTGATTGTTTCTCTTTGAAGGGGATTACAAAACCATTTGCTGTAGTTTCAATCCACATTGGTTCCTGCTCTGAACTGCACGCTAAGTTTTGGGATGGAGCAAATTCTTCATCTGGTTTCATGTCAAAACCATCTGAAGTCAGAGAGTTCTGCACAGAAGTGATGCAGAGCCATAAATTGTCTGAGTTCACTGTGGATTGGCCCAACTGTGTTTTTTCGAGAAAGGGTGGGAACTGGAGCAAATCCTTGAGGGAAAATGAGCTGTTTCAAACAAAGCTCAAGACTGTGCAAATTATACATCATTTCAGGTTTCACAGCCAGCATATTTAGAACTCTTTCCCTATTCTTTTTTCCAGAAAATGGAATCTGGCCCACAGAGTTCTTCAGAAAGGCTAGCAGAAGATCAGCTGAGGAAAGAAAATTTGCCAAGTTGCTCTTGCACAAAGTTCCACATATTTTTACTCCAAAGTACTCATACTTCTGTTATGTTCACTTCCCTAAACAGACACACATGCAAACTGGTGGATCTGACGTGTCATTTCTCACATTCAAATGTACAATCTAGGTTCAGTCACAACTGGACACAGAAAACAAAGGAGGATGCCATCATTTGTTTGGGCAAATGCAAAGCTAGCCAGTGTGCGTTGGGTGTTGAGGATCAAAGACTGAGAAAAAAAAAATCCGCTGATATTTTAAAAAAGTGTACACCTGAGGAAACCACAGTCTGATTCTGCTAGCAGGAAAAAAAATCCATATATGCTTGTATGATAAATCAGCTTTGCCAGATTCTCAGTTAGCAAACCAGAGCACAGCTTGGTTGGAGCTAGCATTGTATAATGTTAAAATTATTTTAAGAAAAATGTATTCTCAAGAATTTTTTATTTCATGTCCTTTATGAGTTCCTACTTCTCTTTCAGGTGTTTTATTGCAAAGCAGGAGCTGAAAGTTTTAGAGAGAATGTTTCAATTCTAGCTCATCTTCCTGAGCTGCTTCATGTGTGCAAAGTATCAATTTCAACTCAGCACAAGAAGCAAAACAAAGTTTTTAGTAGTATCTCCTACTAGAATAATCGGTATAACTGGAAAAAAAATAGATAAGCTTTGGGGTGTACAAGAGGACCTTTAAGTGCCAAAAAGCATGTTTAACATTTTCCATTGATAAAAGCCATTAGTCACCAAAGTGTGTCCTTCTGCTTGATCAAAGCACCATAAATCTAAAAAAATAAATCCAGCTAGCACTGCCTGGGAACAGATATGTTCAATCACTGTTTGTTGTCCCTTCAAGGATGACAGAGCAACTCTGAAAACTGTGTCTGTGATTTGATTTTCCAAACACAGTAATCCAGTGCTGACTGAGAGAGCCTCAGAGCTGTAAGACACTCACGTGGGCTGGGGCTGTGTCACACAGGACCTACAAAGGATCTGATGGGGGCCAGGTGAGCCACAAGAGGTATCTCAAAGGCACTGGGTTACCACATTTAAGCAACCGAGTTCCATCTGTGTGTCACAAGTAAAAACCATTGAAGCTGAAACCAGAGTTTATAAGAGAAGGGGCCTGCAGTGGTGGTCATTTACATTTTTTTACCTAGATTCATTTCATCTGGAATTAAGTTTTAAAATGACATGAGAGAATGGATATAAATCAAACATCTCTCCCTTTTTCACAAACTTTCAATAAAGATGTTACTGAGATATTGGAAATATGAAAGTTAAGTTTCCTAGAGAGAGACATGTACAGGGCGGTGCATAAACCTGGCTATTGCTCTATCAAAAATAGTTGGAAATTAATTTGAAAGAAAACAGATCTCTTCTGAGTGCTGCGATCCAAACCCAATAGAGTACTTGGGCTCCCAGTGCTTATTTGGGCACCTGACTTTGTATTGAGACCAAGAGGAATGAACTGTTGGTCCCGTGCCCATGTGCTCTCTGGACAGCACCAGTGCACCTTGATATCTTCACTCAGTAGGAACAGCAACACAAAAAGTGTCAGTTCCATTTGGTTTTGGTATTTTTTCAAAACCTCCTCTAAAACCTGACACTTCCAGGAATAGAAATACAACCTACATTCTCCTGAAGTTTATAGCTGTCCACGTTGAGTGGTCATGCCACTGGTGATGATCATCCCAAGCTTCTCCAGAGCTGATACACGGCTCTGGGAGGCTTCTCCACAGCATGAAATCTTATGGGTTCTTGTGGATTTGCAACTATTTGAGCTTGAGGTGGAGAGTTTGATCTGAAGTGAGCTTCTGTTCAGCTTCATCTGCAGCTGCTGTCAAAATTGTGCAAAAGCCCACAAGTTTTCGCACAGCATTCATGGACATGAAAAAGGTACCTGTTACCTGCTTGAGCCTTAACAACCCGAAGGGATATTTTGGACTTAAGGCAAATTCATTTTTGCCATGTTTCTCTTTAAAGTTCTTCTGAAACTGTGTCAGAGCTCCTTGCACACCTCCAGGTCTCCCACTGAGCAGCTGTCAGGATTGCACCATATTAAACCAATCTGGGCATTTCACAGTGTCCACTAATTATAAGCACATCTGTTGAAGAGCAGTTAGAGGAATGAAAATCCCAGTATCAACGTGTTTGATGCATGTGTTTGTTTCCCCTTAGAGTGAGGGTGGGAAAACACTACTTTAAAAATCTGTAATCTTCATTTCTCTTCCAAACAAATGTAAACACTCCCTCAGCTCCCCTGGGGAACATTGCTGGAATATGGAAGACTCTTAGGGAAGATGAGCAAGCCTAAAGGCAAACTTTTTTTGCAAATGTCTTCATGCCTGTTAAAAGTGATTTAAGATAAAAATAAAATTTGGAGAAAGCAACTAAACTTGGGTCCTGCACCTGGGATCAGTGGGAAATAGCAGTCACTGCAGCATCAGCAACTTTTGGATCGCAGAGACATATAATGTCCTAAGTTGGAAGGGACTCACAAGGATCATCAATCCAACTCTTCCCCTGCCTATGGCCACCCCAAGAATCCACCATGTACCTGAGACCATGTGCACATCCCTTGACACTTTGTCCAGTTGAGAGCCATATGTGACTGTAGATGGTGTCTCCTCTCACCTCTTGAACGCTGACTTGGGCCCAGCCTCATGTTTCTGGCATTTTAAGTTAACTGTCTTGCTCAGAAACAAGTTTGTGAGACTGAAATATTCTATTGTTTATCTATTTTAGCAAAGAAAGCAGTGAGAGCAAAAAGGTTACCATTTAATTTACACAATTTTCCTCATTCACAGTAGATGATCTTGGCAACAAGACCTCTTATGTTATAAGACCGGTTTTCATATTCAAACAAATATCACATTACTACAGACAATAGCATATTACTACTTGGTGGTCTGAAATCCTGTGTCCTGACCCTTTTGTATTAATGTGGATAAGGACTAATGATCCTGGAGTCAGTAGTGTCAGTCGGTGTCACAGTCAACTGAGAAGGGGATGCTTTGTCTCTGTTTTCATTTGAACTTCCAGCTCTCATGGGAACTTTGCTCACACCAGGCCTTCCTCAACCCAAATACTTCTTGTCTCCCTTCACATGTGCCTTGTAGACAGTAAAAAGCTATCAGCAAAAGAGTGGGCTCTCCAGACATAACACTGTCTGTCAGCCTTTGGTCCTGTGAGCAACACCAGCCCAAATTTCATCCCACTGATCTGTCACTTTTTATCTTGCATTTAAATGTATTTAATGATCAACAGAAACTGCTTCAGCCTGTGGTGTCCAGCAGCTATTTTTTGGGAGAGGATACAGCTGGTGCAGAGCACGCAGTGGTTTTGCACCACGGATGGGTGAGCTGCAGAGGCCCAGCAGCCCATTCGTCAGAGACATCAGCCTGCTGATGGCTCCAGTGCAACATTCACCACTCCGTCAGATACTCTGGAGTCATCCTGTCTGCGTCACAGTGCTGAGAGTCCTGGCAAGCCAGTTTATCTCTTTGCACAGATACTTGCAGCTCTGCCTGGACTGAAGCTGTGGGGCACATCAGCACATTAGCAAAGCTCAGAAGGAAATCTTAAATCCTTCATGACCAGAGTCTGGTATTTGGGATGACCTGGGTGGGAGATGGGGGCAGAGGAGTCTGACCTTTGTGAGTCACCACCAGTGTCAGCAGCATATTGCTCAATCCAGGGGATTTTCCCTGGGACCACTCATACCCCTCAGCTCTGCAGTGCTCACACTTTCCTGGGGAAGAAACCCAAGGTGGACTGACTGTATTTTACCATGCCCCTGAAGAAAAGCCATGCACAGTTCAGGGACACAGCTGAAGTGAAATTCAAGCTGACCCCCACCTTGGGCTTGGCTACCTGATAGTGTGGACAGCAAAGACTGTTTATTTGCAGGGTTGTGATGAGTACGTGGACAATCAGGTTTCCTGGAAAGTTGCACCAAGCCTGCCAGAGTTCAACAAACATTTGGACAATGCTGGCAGGCACATGGTATGGTTCCTTGGTTTGACCTGCACAGGGTCAGGAGTTAGACTCAATGATCCTTGCGGGTCTCTTCCAACTCAGGATATTCTATGATTCTACAAATCAAGGGTACTCTTGGCTGCAGCTTCCATGGTGGCAGAGGACAGGAAAGGGAAGAGGCTGCAAAGCTGGCACTGTTTCATATGCCATAAAACCAGCAGAATATCCTTCCCTGGGTCACTGCATTGAAATCAGCAGAGGAACAAACTTGTCCTGCTAATGACTCAGGTGATGCCTCTGAGCAAGAAGTGCTCTGCTCCTATATTGAGACCATGAAGTTGGACATGAGCAAAATTCCTGTGTGGTTAAAATAGGGTGAACTAAAGGACAAAGGAACAACTCTGTTATTGTCTAGACCACCAGATCATATCCTTAGAGGCTATGATGCAGCTTATTTAGCAGAGGAAATAAAAACTACTTGGATAAAATCTTCTTACACATTCCCATGCTCTACTCTCTTGTGAAAGTGTTTTTATTATAGAACTACACCACTTTAATAATATGCACTCCTTCAATAAAAAAGCATGACTCACACCTCTGCAGCGGAGATAAAGATATGTGTAAACCATAAAAACACTAATCCAGCATGTAAAGCCAGCAAAGCCACTTATCTTCATCTTGTTCTTCCAGGCAAGCTATGGGACAATTTACACCTTCAAAAAGCCTCAGCTTGTAAACATATATCTAAAATAATTTTTTCTAAAGCTGGTCCTTTAAAAGAGTTTTTAAAGGACTGATAGGGGGTTTAACAGGGCATTCTAGGCTTTAGCACCCTGAAGGTTATATTTGCCATACCTCTTTCATATATAAATATAATGGAAAGGAGGTAGAAGAGCCTCCAACAGAGATGGCAAACAGCGAGGTGCTGACAGGGTAAATGTCTTCCTCAGTGTGAATTCTAAATGATTAGTGGTGCCATAAGCAGGGCAATTAGATCCCAGCTCCCTCCTCCCACCTGCCTTGTCTCACCTTGCATGGAGGCCATGCCTGTTCCTCTGGGCCACCTTTCCCTCTGGAGTCACTAGCTGCACCCCAGCAAATCTTGTTCCCTAGCCCTAGTGCTGTGGAGCCTTGTGGTTAGGGCTCAGCTTGGCAGACTCATGTCTCCGTCCTCCTGGGAAGCCTTTAACCACAAGCCTGGCAAGCAAAGTGAGACACTATCACTATCTGTCTTTGATCTAAACTTGGTGCAAAGTCTGGGGACAATCACAGTCACTTGATCCCATCTTTGGGCTGCCTCCCAGGGCAGATATCTCCTTCTTCATCCTCAAGTCCCAGTGAGATGGGGCTCCCGGAGGAGACACCTCAGTGGTAACCATTTTTGGTACTATTTGGCATGATAAAAAGTACCTGGGAGAGTCACCAGAGTCTGCAGTGGACAGAGAGGAGCCTTTGTGGTCTGTCTGTCTGACAACACCACAGTTAGAGCATTTTAGGGCTCTAAGTGTCCAAAAGCTTGAGCTTCATTTCACGTACACCGTACACGTACACACACAACAGTTGTGATATATTCAGTGCTCTGTGGCTGTGCTGAGGGTGACCTCAATTAAAACATGTCTTTGTAGGCAAAGCGTGGTGATGCACAGGGGTCTAGAGGTCCGGGAGAGTTCCTGGACTTCCATGAGGTTCATTACAGGCATCCATGCAGCTGACGCAGAATTTGTTATTAATCTTTGGCTGTAGCGCTCTTATTGCATATCCCATTGAACTGAGATTTACTAGACATCATATCATCTAAGTTTAGTCTAATTTAAACTGTTTTAGAAACACCTGACATATTTTACCGGTATCACCCCAAATCTGAGCATGCAGCTGAGTCTGCAGACAAGGAGGGGAGGGTGATTTACTGTGACAGGGCTGCCATCCTGGCCAGCAGCAAATCAGTAGCCGTGTGAAACACGAGCATTTAATGGGGACCTCACATATTCCCCGAATGTTCTGATGGAACATAAAAATCATAGGCAGCCACCCAGGCTTGTGTGCATGAATATCTTCTACTTATGGAGCTGCTCCGGATCTGGGATCACGTAAGGAGATGTATGCATCACTGGTCAGAAGTGCCCAGTTTGGATGCAAAAATTAGGATTGTATACCGATGGTGGGAAGCAAGCATCTTCAGGAGGTCATTTAGGATGCTGAATTAGGAGGCTGAGCCAGACTGTAGCCAATGTAGAGAAATCAGAGTCTCCAGACTGAGGTAAACAGCCTCCATGAATTCCCTACCCAGCTGATAAAACCCCTACAAACCTCTAATCACCAGTGTTTGATTACAGCTGTGCAGGGAGGCAAGGCCACACAATTAAATTGCTGTAGGATACTGACACTTTCCATGGTTTATCAGCAGTGTAAATCCAAGCTAATTTATGTTTTTGGAATAGCTGAAAGTGGAGGCTAAAAGACATTTTAAAGATATTAAGTAATAAATATCTCTTCAATTTGTCAAATGTCCATGCTTTTCTGTTCTCTCTCGGGTCAGTGAGTTCAGCTCTGCTCAGCTCCCACCCACCACCCCGTTATCGTGCATAGAAAAGGGAATTTATTGAGATTGTTATATAATTTTCTGCTTAAAAATTGCTTCCACCACTTACTGCATTTTTCCGCCTTGCTACCAGGCATATAACCGGTATCTTACACATCCCAAGAGATTCAAGCATGTTTCTAACTCCTTTTAAGTAAAGAGCAAGCAATGAACAGCTTCTCCCTGCTCTGGATCATGCCATGGATCACATCAAAGTGACTTCTGTGCATCTAGTGGTACACTGGAGAAGAACTCCTTTATGAGATTTTGTAAATGCAACACAGAGGGATTAGCATGCCATTAGTAATGCTGTTTGTCACAGTATGTTTTACTGAGGCTGATTGGTAATTTCATCAATCATTGCTGTTGTGCAACACTTAAAAATTTGCAGCATTACATGGAGAAGGCAGTTCAGTGGGCCATAATATTTAACAAGGGTAAAGGCAAGGGTAAAACTATGTAAAATTGTGGGGCAGTTCTTGTCAGCATTAGAGAACAAGTGTGATTAAGAGCCATCTCTGCTGATGAGGATGCTGAAACACACTAAGAAACTTGAGTACATATTCTTGGTGAGCAAAATACTGCCCTGTGCAGGAAAAAGGAAAAAATCACGTGGGGGGAGCTGGATTCAGGCCATGCAGGGAGTGAAAGTTTTTTGAAGGCTGCTTACTGGTACTTGGCTCTCCAGCAGAAAGGCTGCTATGAAAATCTGCTCACAGGAATAGTAATGGCACATGTGTTGGGATACTTCTGGAAATTAGCTATTTATTCTCTGCTCCCCCCTGCCTCCCCATAACCTTACTGGCATGAAAACATTTTGAGCTGCTTGACCTTCAAGCATTACAGCAGAGCAGAGGGTTACTAGCTCTGCCTCAGAGGATATGTGAGCTAAGGATTTTACACTTGATGCCATAACTCTGAAGAAACTACCTTTCCTGCACTGAGGAAATGATTAATCCCTGTCAGACTGCAGCACACTGAGTTGTTCTTCTGCAAACGGTGTCATTGTGCCCAGAACACGGATACAGGAGACGGAGATGAGACCCACGAATAAAGGCCTGGGGACTGGCCTGGTACCTCCCAAAATCTGTCAAAACTTTTAGTATTATGGCAGATTTTTCCCTTATAACAGGTATCTTTCAATCTTTCTTTCTGTCTTTCTTTTATTTTTATCTTTTTATCTTTTTGCTTTTTCCTTGTTTGTTTCTTTCTTTCTTCTGCCTCAGCACCTTGCCTTGCCTAGCCACCTTCCTAATTCAAACACATCCAGATTACAAAGTTTATATCTGTGAACAACATCTTCACATGCAGAAATAAAGTCACTTCCAAGCTTTGGCATTTGCAGGAGTTGAGCCTGAAGTGTTAAAGTACAAACACTTTCTGATCAGCCATTCCCTTGATAACAGATGGCCCAATCTATGCTCCAAGATTGTCTTTAACTCTGTCTGACCCAACATAAAACCAAATGTTCATAAACTACAGTTCTCCATACCCCAAGATGTCCATTTTTGGCTGTAAATCTGGAGCACATGCTGTTATCTGAGATTTGTAAGTCATGTGCGATACAGGGAGGTGCATTATCTTACTTGGGGGGTGTCTGATCGACACAGGCAGAGCAGTGCATCCGCCAACAACTCCGGCTTCTCCAGGGAAATTTTCTCTGCCGGTGTTCTCAATGTGATAAAGTCATTTTCTTATTTCCCTGGGTAATACCTCACCTTATACCTTGGGTAAATATACCAAGCCTAAGCCACAGGAATCACACCGTGCTTGGATGGGAAGGGACCCCCTTCCTTGTACATCACTAGAATTTTGGTACAAGATGTGCAAGGATGAAAGCTGCTTCTTTCCATTGGCATTAATGTTGCCTCAAGGGCAGGAGAGCAGAGAAAAAAACGCCAGATGTAGGGCCCATGGAGCTGCTGAAATAACACCTCGAAGTTAATGAATTGTGAGGAATCAAACCATGGCTCAGATGTCTGGCTGAAAACATTCTTCCCCAGCATTCGTTCAGCTTCTAATGGGTTGTGCCACACACTGCTGCTGAGAAAGGAACAGGGAGATATCTCCAACTGGATGCTTGGCACACCCTCATTTAAGGAGGAAAAGGGCTGGATCTGCTATTTCTGATAAAGTCACAAATTCTGTTAATCAAATGGATGCAAAAAAAGTATCACTTTTCTTATAACACATTAAACTTTGGTCTCCGTCTTCAAAATAAGAAAATGAGAGAGAATTTGTTTTTAAGGTGTCCATAAAATAGACAAATGTTCAGGTTTCATTGATGTGAAAAAATGTCTTTTCACAGGCATTATTTTTTGCAGAGCAGGGGGAAGGGGAGCTCCTAATCTGTTTATACTAGGATTAATATTAGGAGTGAGTTAGTTTTTCCAAGGTTCAGCAGAGCATGAGGGGGAAAACAAAACAAAACTTATTTTCAGGAATGTTTACCAATGGGTTCTGGTCATGATTTGTGTTTTGAAACTTGGGAGGCCAGTTTTTGAGCTTCACTGTTAGTGTTTAACTTAAGGATTAGGAATTATTGAGTTAGGTTCATTAAAATAGCTGGGTTTTGTCCTTCAAAAATTTAAGAAAACATGGTGTAAGCCTTGGAAAGAAGGTCTCTTTCTGGGTAACAACAGCCTCATTCAGCTCTAAGCATATGGCTGTCTTTGTTTTAGAAACCTGTGTTAAAATAAGGATAAGGCTCCCCATTCCAGCAGAATCATCAGCTCTGTTCTCAGGAATTTACATAGCTCTCAATAATGCTGGTTTAAGCCTTGAGAAATCTACTGAGATTCCAGCATATTAAAACGACTGTAAGTGTGATGGGAGTAATTTCTTCCCTAAATTTTGTGTTCAGTTCCCGGTTTGAAGACAGGAAAGTGTGAAGCACCAACGTCACAGACAGGATAAGGCTGGCAAAGGGCAGCTCTTAACTCTCTGTGTGAGTAGAGGATGAAGATACTGAACTATTAAAAGAAAACCCAAACCAAGCCTTGGGGAGGGACTAGTCCCAGATGTCAGTATGAGGACATGCTCTTGGGAATGCATGAAGAGGCCAAAGGTGCTTGTCCTACTGCAATGGGCTATTCTGCAAAAGGCAGAATGAATTCCCATGCCCTGGAGCAGGAGGAGGACAAGGCTCCTCCAGGGGCAAACCTCACTCCTTGAGCTTCGCAAATGATTTGCAGCAGTCTGTGTGGCTTTGTGCTTATGCATGGCAGGATCTTTGCACTGCCATTCTCAGCAGGTCCAGTTCTGCCTTCAGCCACTTTAATGTACCAGAATTCAAAGCAGCTGTCTCCTTACAGCGTGGGCTAGGATCAGCCCCAACTTGTCTACGTGTGGTTGTGCTCACAAATGTCCCATTAATTGAGAACAGTCCTTAGTGGGTTCTTATTTCAAGAAGAGTTTTAGAAGTTTGGGTCACTGTAAACAGAATTGTGATCTCCTCTGTTTTGGGTGTTTTACAGCAACTTGGCTCCTTTTTTCTGCAGCCCAACCAGCTGACTGTAGCTGGCAGGAAGACAGTGAATCCATTTTACAATGAATTTCAAAGTTTCAAAATGTGTTTTGGATCTGCCTTGGAGTGAAAACAAAACCTTTTGAACTTTTTTGTGCTGTGAAGTCATGTCAAGACCGTTTTTGCCTGGGAAGACTCTGAGCTTCCCTCTGTGATGCAGACTGCGAGGACAGCCTTGGCATTGCTGCTGGGTGTCAGGTGGCAGCTCAGAGCTCTGGAAACAGCAGCTCAACAATGTATAGAAAAACCTGGAAACCTCCAGATATGGCTTCAGATCTAGCTGATTCCTAGACCAGAGAAGCTTTCAAGAGTCCTTGAAAGTACTCAAAGCCAGGTTGGATGGGGCCCTGAGCCATCTGTTTCAGTGGAAGGTGTCCCTGCCCATGGCGCAGGGGTTGGAATGAGATGATCTTTAAGGTCAGTTCTGTGACTCTGTGATTCTACGCTGGACAGCTTCTCTTAAGTGGGATAGATGCTGTGACTTTTCTCAGGAATGCTACAGCTCTTCCTAATGGTGTAAGGTCACAGTGACATTGAATTTCTGTGACATCAAACCAGCCACAGGCAAAGTGGATTTGAATCCCGATTCCCAGCCCCACCTTTCACTTCTACACATGCCGCCAGCTTGCTGATGTAGATGCCACTTGGCTCATCTTTCCATGCTTAGCAGGGGAGATACACTGTGCAATAACTAAATAGAAAAGAAGAACAACAAAAAAAAGCCTTTTCAGGCTTGAAACCACCTCTTTTCCCTTCCTTGTGTTTTTATATTCTTCCAACATCTCTGCTTCATTTGTTGTTTAAGAGAGATAAACTTACTGAAAAATGAAAACCCTGGTTCAGAAAATACCAATTCTAAGTTGATCTTTCCAGGCGGAGACCCTGACTATGCCTTATTTGTACTCAGTGGGGTATGTCAGCTGTCACATACTTTCAGACCTGTGAGGAATTACACCAGCACTAGATTATAGTGTACTTGATTTTGAAGAGAGGAGAAGCTATTCTACTGTAATCATTATTTAAACCATATCCTTTTGATTTGTTGGATGCCAGGCTCCCATTCACATGTAGCATATCATACAGTCAAAAATAAGGGCCCGCCTTTGAGGGGAAAAAATAAACAACACCTTCTTTTTTTTTTCAGACGAATTACTCACTTTTTGCATAAAAAAACATGATTTCAGCTGGAGAGGGGGAGAAAGAAAATTTGAAAATGTGATCTTTAGAACACAGGGGCTTCCTGTGAAACATGACTCCATGTGTCAGGTGCTGTGATAGCACAAAGCTTCTCCCTGAAGAACTTTCAATCTGAATAGAAAACAGTTAGAAAAACACCATATTTTTAGTATATATCCTTGTACACTCCAAATGGAGAAATAGACCAGTGAGAGAGTGGATATTTTATCAGAAATATGTCAGTTTGAAAAGGAAGCCTCTCTGGGAAGGCAGTCAGATGCACTAACCACAAGATTATCATTCTTAGTTATTATCTTTTCCAAAGATTTCACATCATAATTTCTGCCATTCTGGTTAATACCACATTAAATGGAAAAAACAACCTACTTGTCACATAAATTACTAGGGCAGATCTGCCATCAGTTACCCATAAGGGTGCACTGCCTGTTTTACATCCTTGATGATGCTGTGAGGCTTATGAAGTCCACATGGTTCACCCAGGCGTTACCTCCACACAACCCTTGCTATCTCTTTCTGCCTCACGTACCAGTTATTTCCACACGTTGTTGTAGAGCTCATCTTACGTGCTAGGATTAACTAAGAGTCAGATTCAAACCCGGTACCCAATCAACTGGACATCAAGGCATTGTCCAAAGGGCTGGCAAATACCAGATGCCCAGCAGCCCTTCCAGATGGAGATTCGTTATTTTCCCCTTGCCCATCCATCTCCCTTTTTACCCATCAAACATAACTGGGCACCTGTGACTTCTTAGCCACAAAGAACATGGTTTATATTTGAAGAAAGGCATTTGTGAGAAAGATGACAGATTCACGTAAGCATCCAGTGAACTCATACTGTCTTCTTCAATGTTTATATTAACTTATTATGCTCTACTGTTCTCGAATAATTACATAACTATCCACAGTCATTTCAAACAGCCCTTCAACCAACATCAGCCTCGTGTATAAACATTGGTGCTTTACACAGTCATTTTGTATGAAATTTGTCTGCAGGGCAAGAGTTTGCTGCACTGTATGCCTTTTGTGAGATGACTCAGGCAGCAGTTAAGACTCAAAGTGCTTTTGATTCCCTTGCAAACAGTCTGTCTGCCTTCCCTGCTATCTGAAGCCCAAGATCTAAGAAGGGGTTGCCCAGTATGGTCTGTGTCCAGAGTCCTGCTAATAAATCACTGAGCTGCAAATAACAGACACAAACAGATCCCAGGCATCTGGAACCCTTGCTTCACAACTGCAGGCACAAAGTCTTCCATCATTTCTTCTAAACAGGTCAAATTTCAGCTCAGGCACCCATTGTTAATGGGTCAGATGCTGCAAGGCCACAAGAATATGGTTCTGTGCCCAAGCAGCATTAATTTGTGTCTCATTTGGGGCCATTAGCTTGGGCTCAGCCCTGCCCTAACCATAAATGAAAGAAAATACAGCCTATCTGGAAAAATGTGGTGGCTTTCTGCCCTTTGAGGAGCAATCCTATGCAGTAAAATAAAAAAGACCTGAAACTCTAGAAAATGATGCAAAACAACCTAACTCCCAAAGAGACAAAGCTGCCTCCTTGGAAAAACTTCAGGCATTCTTAAAAGCAAGAGTGCATTGGATGAGTCACCGTCTGACTTCTCACCCTACTTTTGGGCAGGGAAGGTGATGAAACAGTCCAGCAGAAAAAAATGTGTCATCATGACAAGCCTGTTCATCTCACAGTGTAAAGAGGGCCCAGGAGTCAGTGAATGCCAGCACCAGGAGCAATTAGGCACTGGGCGTAAGGACTGGCAGAAGGCATAAGCATCATGTAATTCCAGTTTAAGACCTTTTTAAATACATAGGAGAAACCTGAGCCAACATCTTTGGCCTCGGGACAGATTTGTGTCCCTCCACCTTCAACCGTAAGTGTTGCAGTTTTATCTCAAAGGGAAGGGGATTTTGCACAGCACTAGCCCCTTATTACTTGAAAGGAAAGCAAGGAAGAAAAAAATCTCAGGAAATTTTGCTGATTTCTCTCCAAATTTGAAGAAATGGACACTTCTGCCTTTCCTCTCACTGGCAGGAGAGGTTGTGGTCTTTGTTCTTTGAAAGGGAGAAAGAGGAAAACCTCTGGGCTGAGTAAGGACCATTTTTCAGTTGTCCCTTTCTCAGTGACACATCCTCTTATTGTATGTACACACAAACACACATGAACACACAGACACACATTTTCTATTTCATTAAAAAACATTCTGGTAACAATCAGAGGCAGCTCATAAATGTCATATTTCGAAAAGCATAATGCGCGATTCCCTCCTTAGAGCAGTTTTTTATGACAAACAGTATACCAATGTTTGTGTATAATTTCTAGGACTATAAAATAACTTTTTATGGCTCTTGGGCTAATATCTGAAAAGTAGAGTACATTTTTGTATGAAATTCTTTCACAGTATTTAAAGCACAATATCCTCTGCCAGTCTGCCCTCCCTCTCCTCGTTTCTCTTTCTATGCAAAACCATGTGACAAAAAGAAAAGTGCTTTTAAGAAACATACCTCTGGCCTAGAGCCAGCCCCTCTTTTTTTTTTTTCTTTCTCTTTTTTTGGTTATGCCAGTTGAAGCTGACAGATATCTATAGCAAACAGTTAACATATATAAACATGTCAGCTGTAAAACAAATATACTTTGAAAGAAAACAGAGAGCTGAAGTGGTTCATGCTGCAAGACAATGTTGGTGCAATTAGCAGACGCAGGGTGTGGGGTCTTCAGGGCACGTTTGGCAGGTCTATCCAAAGTAGAAGTACCTTTCTTCTTCACTCTGTCAAGTCCTGTGTGGATGGCATGGAAAAAAGACAGGCCCCTGGTGTCACAGCCACCATCTGGTGCAGATGAAAAGAAGACATAAGCAGTTTTCCTTGCTGAGGAGGTGTGCACGAGAGACAGCTGCAAGCACGCGTTCCAGGGATACATTTCGCAGGTCGAATGAGCTAAATCACCACTGAATTGCAACCACTTAGAGGCTTGATCCTGCAAAGCTTCTGCCGGATGCTGAGCCCTCCTCCCTCTGCTCCAGCGAGGCTTTCCTCTGCTGTTTATTATCGCATGGCACTTAACGTGATCGTAAATGAACGGGACTGAATTAATCACAGATAGGAAAGAAAACCAGTAAGGAAAAACAATTAGCAGTGTGGCCTGGTGCAGTGCACTGTGGGCAGGCTCACAGCACCCCACCAGTGAGGAGTCACCTCAGCACCAGTGTCGCCTATAAGGTCATGGGATGTTGACCACAGAGGGATGGATACACAAGGCCGGGACAAAAACCAAAGGGTGATGACCAGAGAGGGAGGGAAGGGTGTCTTGCTTGGGTCTGCTCCCTGCTCTGCTGAAGGACACATCCCCTCACTGAGCATTGGCTTCTGTTGGGGCAGAGGTGACCATGGGCCCAGACTTGTCATTTTTGGCACTGCTGTTATCAGACTGAATGAGGAAAATAACCATTTTAGCCTGCCTGTCAGTCAGTGAGTGGGACTGGCATCCTTCAAGAGTTGTTCAGGGTGGGCTTTGGTGTCCAAGATGCCATAAGATGAATCCAGCTTTTCCTGAGCTCATGTCCATAGGTTCTCCTTCTTGGTGGGCCCTATAAAGCAGTCTAGCACAGACCAGACACCAGGGTGGCTCCAGGCCATGAAACCCTAACAATAGGTTAAGAATAGACTAAACAGATAATTAAACAGATTAATTCAGCTCTCAAGCAGACTAGGAGTGCAACTAAATGGACTCAGATTCCCCAGGCTGGGGGGGATATGATAGAGATCGCAAGACTGGAAAATATAAATAGAAGATGACTGCTTGCTGTCTCTTCTAACACAAGAGCCAGGGGACATCAGATGAAACTAGTTAGTGGCAAGTTCAGAGAAAAAAAAGATACAAAAGAAAAGCCATTTTCCCCAGTGTATAGTTGAGAGGGGGAGCTCTTTGCCACAGGGCTACCACATACAGTCATGGAAGGAAAATAATTTAAAGGCTATTGAAGCCAGAAATTGCTCTGCTGGCTCAGGGCAGAGCTAAGGCTGACAGGGTCTGGAGAGTGCAGTGCAGGACATCACTGGGCCCTGCTCACACCTCAGTGTCCATGGGGGGCACAGGCCCCTTCTTGGATGGAAGATCAGCGTAGGACCAGTGTCTGTCCTACTGTCCTACTGAAACAGTGTGAAATTCACATTTCAAATCGCAGCCCAAAAGGTTACTACCAGCACAGATGTTGCCTGTAGCTGGAGGGGAAGGCACACACCTCAGAGTCCTTTGCACAGTCCAGCCAGTGATACCTGAGCATCCTGGGAGCTGAATCTTCTCGAAAAAATTAAATCTGGGGCAAGGAGGGGCTTCGTCTTTCGGATGCCTCCCAGGGACACAGATGAAACCTTTCTTCTTTTGTGATGGGAAGAAAAGAGGGATTAACAGCAGTGATGGGTGAAATTCAAACACTTTGCAGGTTTCGTTCAATTTGGGTAAGCCTGAAACAGATCTGGGATGGAATTGAAGCAATACACAGATTTCAGAAAATGCCTTCCATCAAAGTGATTTCCCACATCTCAGCTTGCTTTTATTTAAAGCAGAAATAAATAAGGATGAAAGCAAATGTTTTTGACTGGAAAAATACTTAAGATGTGATTCACCAATAAGGAAATATTTTGTAGAAAAGTAACTTTTTAATTACCTTTTAGTTTTTAACAGAAAGGTGGGGTTTTTGAAAAGCCATTTTAAATGAGTTAGATTTTTAATTCCCTCCCTCCCTTCCGTCCTTCCTTCCTTCCTTCATTCCTTCCTTCCTTCCTTCCTTCATAATGCA
The DNA here is from genome assembly GCA_013389985.1 of Dryoscopus gambensis. Lineage (NCBI taxonomy): Eukaryota > Metazoa > Chordata > Aves > Passeriformes > Malaconotidae > Dryoscopus > Dryoscopus gambensis. Next base: position 54,535 of record WEIT01031028.1, read on the forward strand.
CATATTAATGCTCATTACTCCCTCACCCTACTCCATCTACTGCCAAAAAAAGAATGAAAAAGATTTCTGAACCCTTTGAGAAAACTGCTGTTCACTTAAACCTACTGGAAAAAAAATAGAAGAAAGTGAAACTGCGTGGAAAACAAAGCCTCTTTTTTAATGTCTTTCTACCTGAAATATGGGGGGAAAAAACACATGCAGAAATACTTTGAAAAGTGGGATGCTTCTACTTTCACCTTTCCCACTGCAGGCACAGGAGATTTGAGAGGTCTCACCTCATTCATGGAGGGGCAACTGAGATGTCACTGACTAAAGGATAATATCAGAGGTGCCGTGGTCCCTGGTTAGATTTGCTTTTGCAGATACACAGGAAGTCTGCAGCAGAAAAGGGATTAAGAACAATCCTTAAATGAATCACCTCACCCACCCCCAAACCAGCCTCTCTCATTTCTTTCTCTTTCCCAACAGAAAACACACACTGCTGATAGGGAGAGCAAAAGGGAAGATGACCCCTGAGACCACTGAGCTGTTCTGGGGAGATGAAGCAGACAATGCCGTGCAAAGCTGAAGCAGCATTGTGATTTTCCTATTTTCCTTTTCTTTTTTTTTCCCTTTTTTTTTTTGGCTCCTCAGATATTTTCAGCAATAAAAATACACCTGATTTCCACCCAGCTCCAGTCTGGCATGGGGCCTGCTAATCCCCCCAGTTGCTCAGAGAGTCCCCATGGCAGCGGTGTCTCCTTTTCTGGGCCCTTTTCTGGTCCCCTGCTGCACAGCAGTCCCCTGATCCTGGGGCCAAATCCTGAGCCAGCACACACTGAGGTGATGCCGACTGACACTGGTTGAAGATTAGTCCCCTGAGATTAACTGCTAACTTTATAGCTCTGGTTTCAGGGTGGGATTTTCCAAAGCGCCTGTTTGGTGCATATATATGTAACAGAGCAGGAGAAACTGCATAGATGGCTTTATCCCCCTCCATGGTGTAACATAAACAAGTTGAGTCGTTTATTTCAATTCATGAGAAAAATCATCCTCCAAATAATAAAAATATCCAGAGAAGCTTTCTGCCAGTTCAGCAAAGCAGCATGCTGCTTGCACTAAGCTGCTTGAGAAGAAGCTTCAACCCCAAGGCAAACATCTGTGGGAGTTTTAGGAGAGCCGAGACCAAGACCCAGCAGCAAACATCTGTGGGTTTCTTTCGGGCCAAGCACAAGAGATCCCAGTATCTATTGTACGAGGAAGGATTGCTGGATGCCGTGGGTTTCATAGCTAGAGTAGAGGAAACCCTCACAGCTCCCTTAGCTGGAACATAACTGCCTGAGGTTTCTGACTCTTCCAGATTTATATCTGTATGAGAACTCATTAAAGAACAAAATAAAGGGATGGTCAGTTTGTAGGTAGATGAACTCAGCATGATTTCCAATAACCTGTCTGGATCTCAATGCCTTAAGCCTTAGCAATCCCGGACTGGTAATAGCAGTTTGGACTGGCTATCTGACACCTGCAATGAAGCAGGTTTGGAGTTGCATCTCAACTGCTCACAGATTTCCCTTAATAGAATAGAATCTTAATAGAATAGAGTCTTAATAGAATCATAGAATTACAGAATGGTTTGGATTGCAAGGGACCTTAAGGGTCATCTTGTTCCATCTCCCTGTCATGGGCAGGGACACCTTTCCCTAAACCACTATTAGCTGCAGGAGATGTTATACAGCCTCTGGGTCGTGGGCAGCCACAGGCCTGCCCCTAAATGTGTGGTACATGTATGGGTTGTTGTAGGGTTTTTTCAGGAAGATACTGGTTTGTTTTCTCTCAGGGAAAATCCATTGCCTTTTAGGACTGAGTTCTGAGACTCTGAGATCAGAATCTCAGTTGGGGCCACCAGCGTAATAATTTGTCCATGAGCTCATGGGTGACATTGACAACGTGCTGTAAGACATTGGGATGGTTCAGAAAGCTGAAGGGTGAATGCAAGAGAGAAGAGGGACATGTGGCTGTTTGGAGCCTCTGGGTCCACCAAGCATGAGAGCTTGGGCTGCTGAGGAGCCATCATTCCCAAGAAACCCTGGAGAAACCCAGCTGACATCGTCTCCCCAGCGCTGGTCACTGTGCTTGGGCCAAAATATAAAATGGGCTAGGGCACAAACACAAACCGTGCTGTGCTCTTGTTTACTTTACAAGCATAGATGTGACCAACGTGTCTCCCCACAGCCCTGAACTCCAGTTCAGCTGAACTGCAGACTGCAACAGCTGTGGAGAGGAAATGAGCTTGCGCAGGTATTCAGCTGCCAGTGTTCCCTTTCACTGAAATTAATGTCAATGGTTGTTGATGCTACAGGTCATTTCCTGTCTCTCCCGTTAAATCTGGAACTTCAGTGGATTTCCCAGTGGTAAAGAGAGGTCTGGCCAGGTTTCCAGCCAGCTTTTTAGGCTTAGAAGTGTTCTTGTGAGCACTGGAGAGTAATTATGAAGCAGGATGTAACTCACGTCCCACAGAAGTTCATTGCAGAGATTGACAGAGGTAGGAAAACATGCTGCTGTTTGTGTGGGGCTCTCCCTGCAGAGCAAGTAGCAAATGTCACCTACTTATAGGCAAACAGATATACAGCAAAACTCTGTCAGCTGGAAATCTTAATGCCAGGGATCATAATCCCAGATTTCTGACAAAGTCAAAGAGTTGTTCCAGTGCCATTACCTTACAGGCTGGGCTTTGTCCTCTGGGTTGTCTTCCAAAGCTGTTCAGGCATGCATGGACACAGACACCACCACCACAAGGTGAGCCATGCCTTCAGTTCATGGGTGTCAGCTCTGGCCTTGATGCACATGTTTTGTCTCAGTGCAAGCAGCAGAACAGTGAGTGACCATGGAAGGACTCATGGGTAGCTTGGCTTCTTTTTGTAGCCAATTACCTGTTTTCTGGGACTGTCTCCTCATTCAAAACACATGAGCAGCTGAATCAGAACAACTGGGCAGCTTCAATCCTTTGAAGCGTCAGCTGTCATCCTGGGATCTCCAAATACTGCACTGAGGAGTTAACTCATGATCTCGTAAGACAGCCGAGATGCTGGGGCTGGGAGCTCTCTGCAGGAGTGACCGGTGTTGCACTGAGGTTGCCTGCTGGTGTGGGGCACTAAGCTGTAGTTTTGGGGTAGGAAGACCAAAGGCTGCATCCCAACACCCGCATAAACGTGGAGTGGCCACTCACTGAGGACATGAGCAGCCATGGAGCTACTCAGTGCCTGAAGATTCAGCTAGTCCAGCTGGATATTAACCTTTGCTTAGGTCAACTTTCATGATTTTGCTCCATGCAAATTTAAGGCATGTTCTCTTCTCATTGCTTTTCTGTTGCCTTCTTCCTCTTTTTTTTCTAATAAAATTTTCTCTGTGTTAAGGGAAAGTGCCCATGGATGTATTTGGAAATACAGCCCGAGGCACTTAACTGAGGCAAGACCAATTCTGTGGCTCTCAGGCTTGCTGGGGAGAAGCTTCGTGGTTTCTGCTCTGAACCTTTTCTCTCATATCTCTAGACAAGCCCATTTCTCTCAGGTTTCTGTGAAGAAGCCCTCTGAGGGCAGCTGGCTAAATCTGGTTCCTAAATTCGCGTGGGGTGAAAACTGCTGCCCTGCAGGTGTCACAGGGAGTTCAGTTTGCCTGGGACAGGGAGGCACTTGTGAAAGCACAACACTTTCTGCTGAATTCTTTGTTTGCTGTGCCATGGCCCGACAATGAAGGCTGGGATCAGTCTGTGCCAGGCACCACATAAAAAACAGAGGGAGAAACTTTTTTCACCCAAGAGTTTGCAGTCTAAACAGATGAATACTGCAGAAGAGTGAGCAGAGTTTGGCTTGCAGATATTATGTTAGCTCCCTGATTTCTTCATGGATGGCTGGGTGGCAGATGTACTGCTTACTTTGAATGGTTTGGAGGGATATCCGTGCAAGCCTGGGAGTGGAACGGGATCTTGTCTTTATGGCAAATTTGGCATGAGGAGATGTTCCCAATTAAATTTGGGCATTATCAGATGAGCACTTGCAATCCTAGCAGAAGGATTTCAAATGGAGCTGGTTTAATTTGCTGCATACAAAGCATTGTGTTCATTTGAAAATGCTTTTATTCCAGAATTAGGGCATCTCTGTGTGGAGTTTTTAAGGGAGAACTATTCTTTCTTAAATCTATCCCTTCCCTTAATCTAAATTAACTTCCCTGGATAGAAAAGTGTGTGTATGTAACACAGAAGGGGCCAGGGGAAAAGCAGGAAGGGATTAGTTGAAAGGAAAAACAAAGGAAGGGGCAGCAATTTGAAGGGGGGGAGATAAACCAACAGTGAGAGGGAAGGAAAATGAAGAGCAGCTGGAAGGACAAACCCATCGGACCAGGACCTGAGCTGGGGGATCCCCCAGCACAAACAGTGCCAGGCAGCCCCCTGTGCCAGGCAGGGAGCAAGGGCTGTGGGGTCCCCATCAGGATTTGTATCATGGAGCCCTCAGCTCCTGGAGACAGGACTTGCTGGGGACCTCAGATCTGGAGTTGTTTGTTTTCTTCGAGGAAAGGAAGTGTTTGTATTGAAGGAAAACTTTTTCCATAAAAATTGTATGGAACCCCAGAATATTTGATGCACTAATGCAAGTTGTTTATTACAAATTTTTGCTCATCACACTTTTGGAATCAAAGGCAGTGAAGCTGAAAACTTCTTAAAGCTTAAGTTACTGAAAAAAAAAAATTTAAAAAAGAGTAAAGACAGAAATAAAGAAAAAAGGACCAATTTCTTCCTTGTTAAGGCAAGTTAATCATTACCACTAAATAGGGCAGGGGAGAGGAAATTCTCCACATTTTGCCTGCAACAAGCTGACAATGCCATATGCAACCTGTATCTCATGAACAAGAGCCATCCTTCCCCCAACAGTGTTGTGCTATGGGGCTTCCATAGAGGGGTGATTATATGGCCTGCACACACAGGCCACTGTCTAAATAAACAATACTGCTTGCCAGACTGAATTTCTCATGAGCAGGAGTTGTGTTTGGTGTGATGCAAAAGCACAGCCAAAGTTCAGTTAAAAAAAAAAAAAAAAGGAGATGGAAAGGAATAATAAAATTTTCTGCATGAATTCACTGAGAAATACAACAAGAACACTGAGGGCACCAGTCTTCTCCAAAAGCTTTACAACACCTTCTTCTCAATAGCATGTTCTGCAGCTCCTGAATCCTTCAATTTGTTTATGCCCTAAGCCATAAGGGTGAGTCCGAGCTCACTGGTGGGAATTTCGCCATTAATCTTAATAAAATCAGGCTCAAAAAGGGAGAAACCTGTCTGGGTGCATGTCATACAGTAAGAGCTATCATACATAGAATCACAGAAAGATAGATTGGAAGGGACCTTAAAGGTCACCTGGTTTCAACCACCCAGCCACAGGCCACCCACAAGACCTTGTTGTTCCAAGCCCCATCCAGCCTGGCCTTGAACATTTCCAGGGATGGGCCATGCACAGCTTCTCTGGGCAACAGTTTCAGTGCCCCACCACCCTTTGAGGAATGCATTTCACCCTCATGTCAACTAATTTAAATCTCCCCTCTTTTAGTTTGAAATCATTTCCCCTTGTCCTATCGCTGTCTGCCCATGCAAAGAGTCACTCTCCCTCTTTTTTATAAGCCTCCTTCAACTACTGGAATGCCTCAGTGGGCAGTCTCCCAGCACTTAAGGTACATATAGGGTCTCCATTTCTTTAAGCGTAAATTAGGTGAGGAAAATCTCAGAGGTTGTTGTGATTCCCTGTACAGTTTGACTGGAAGGAAGGGTGATACTTTGAACCTGTTCCAGGAATGCAGTTCCTCCTTGTTGGTGCTGCACATCCATGATCAGGACTTGATCCCAGGGCCACAGGAGCTGCTACAGCTGTTGAACTTTGCTTTCCAGGTACAGAAGGTTTGTATTCCTCTGTGGAGTGGTTCATTCTCCTGCACTGTCAGGTAGCACGTGGTCTCCTGGGGCTCCTAATTCATGTTATGTGCAACCATTCAGACGAGGCTCTTTGAACTTGATCTTACACTTGGCAAACCTGGGTCTGCTCCAGCTCTCCTGCAGGCTTCCTGTGTGGCATTTGGAAATGTGTTTATTCATCCCACACTTCAGTTTTCCCCACCAAAAAAAAAAAAAAAAAGGGAAGAATGTAGAAAGGCGGTAAAAGCATGNCTTATCTCCCAAGGGACTGGAAGGTGAAATTGTTACGGACTGGGAAATGGTGGCTCTGAGGGGCAGTGAGGCACAGAGATGTCCTCTTGGTCTGTCTGTGATTAGAGTGAGCTGCACAGAGTCAGATGCTGTTGTCAGCCTAATACAAAAGCAGATGTGTGAGATGCACAGCTACATTTTTATAATGTCACTTTTTACCCTGCCTGCATTTTTCTTTCCTTTGTGTAAAATTATGACCTTTTAAATATCAAATGGACTATATATTATTACAGAACAGTTGCTCAGTTTTGTAAGGGTAACAAATATGTTTTCCATTATATTCTCCAGGTGCATTCTATAAAAGGGGCGTTTATGGTAGAATCATATATATTTCAATAAAGGCTTAGTAGTTTTATGTCAGAGAGAGGTAGCCCTGAAACCAAAACCATACATTTCAACTTCACTGAGATTGCTTTTTTGTTTGAAATAATGTAAACCCTCAAATGGGAACAAAACATATTGGTTATTACATAGGGTTTTGAGAGAGTCACTTAGGAGTTAGGGCTGAAAAAAAAAATTGATCATTTAGATGGGATTAGGGAAAGTTGAAAAACGTAATAAAACCCCACAAAAGTAGGCAGAGAGTTACATAATACTACAAAACCTGGAAATTGATATCCATAGCCTTCACTTTTACTATTTGTAGTCTTACTTGGGAAAATGGTTAATTAAAGCTAAGTCATTGAAATGGTAATTTACAGCCCCATTTGGAGCAGAAGCCTGGAACAGTGAATTCTGGAGCAAGGCTGTGCATCACAGAGTTTCAGCACAAAACTGCTGTATAGACATTGCTGGAAAAGCTTAGCTTCTGCTGCCTTGTGTCTATTAATCAGTATCTCTGTGTATACACAACGGTTTGAACCATTTTACAAATATTTGTCATTTGTAGGAGGAGATGTTGCCAAGACCTATCTTGATACTGCAACCATAAATAAAGTGTCTCAACACAGAGCTCTGAATTTAAAACAAACTGCTTGAAGAAGGTGAGGACAAACATTTTTTATGAAATATGAACAAGCCTTCAATCTTAAGCCAAACACAGGAGTCTTTGATACTGAAAAATCTACAGAACAAGTGGAGATTTTTGGGTTCTCTCCATCTTCTGTGACTCCTGCAAGTGTTTTCCACTATCACAGATTTATTCAAGTGTGTTTCATCATTTTATTAAATCTGCCTCATCCTCAGTATCCCAGAGATTTCCAGGACAACATTAAAAAAGTGGTTAGGTTCTGTTGGGGGGTGTTTTGTTCTCAGATCCTCTCCCATCAGGGGAAACAAGTGAAACTGCCTTTTTTCAGGCAAAAATTTTTTAAAAAATCATATCCATTGCTTATTGAGAACATCCCCAGCAGGTAAGACCAAAACTATTCCTTTTCAGAGAGGATACAAACTCCTACAAATCTGAGAAAGAAATTCCCACTAGCAAAGAGACTTGAAGCTTTTCCTGTGCATCAATTATTTCATGTGCATATGCTGTGTGTTCCTTGCATTTTCCCCTGCAGCTCCTGGAAGGGGCTGTTCTCAGACATGAGAGAACTCCTGAGGTGTGGTCAGGCACAGTGAACATCTCTGGGTGCATTGATGGACAGACTCTGCAGGATGATCAAACCAGTCAGCACACAGCATCAGTCTTGAAACAACTTAAGATACCGTCTTAGACTCGTGCCAAGCAGGAGATGAAGTGACCACAGCAGTCACTACCTTACACAATTACCTCACCCTGGAGAATAAAAACCAGTGTCCCTACTGTTTATAAACCAGAGCCAACCCTGGCATATCTGCACTGTCTGTAAGGAGCAGATCCTGAAATAAACTATTCCCTTGGTCACACTAAGCCTTTTTTTTTTTCTTTTTAAATAATTATTAAGAAAAGTGCTGAGATCCTCTCCAAACAGGAGCCCAGGAGCAAGCCACGATGGATTTGGTGACAGTGAGAGCAAAGACCTGGAGGCAAACAAAACCAAGGCCATGAAAGTATACTTTTTAGCATAACTGGGCTACATATTGGCTTCTGATGCTGCTCTGTGCTCATTCTCTCTACTGATTTCGCTCTCTGCTGAACTGAGCGTTGGCTTTCGGAATAGTTTGTTATTCCACATCTGCAGAAATCTTGCACAACATTAACTTTCAGCAGCCTTGAGCCAGCATGTCCTTTGTGTTCATGGTGCATTCTGCCGGCCTTGAACCATGACAGCAAATAATGAAGTTCTCTTGACTCAGTGTTTATTCCTGATAAATCTCAGCCCCTCCCCCCATGCTTTTCTTTATGCCAAATACCTAAATGTGTTCTCAAAACCTTTAGCCAAGTCACATCCAAACAAAACATCTCTTTACTGTTACAGTTGCCCCAATTCACTGTGTATTTCTATGAGAGCAGCCACAAGTATATATCATTGCAAAAGGTAGGACAACTGCTCTGCTGGGTGTCTTTCAGTGCTGGACACACACCTAAGTGTCTCATCTTTGCCTTTTTCTTGATTTCCTCAAACACTGTAAAAATTGGCTGAATTTTCGCTTCAAATCTAGGGAAGTTACTCCATCTATTTCCTACTGAATTCACCTCTGTATATCTCAGACTGATAAAAAAGGGCATTTTAGCATAAAAATCTATATTTTTTTGCTAGATGATGAGGGAGGTCTTTGAAAGGGAGAGGCTGGGAGTCCCTGTGCTACCTTGAGGCAGCTGGGGTGGACTGCACAGCAGCAGGGCTGAAGGTGGGGACCAGGGAGGAACAGCCTGAGCTCACACCAGTGTTACTGAGACCAGGCTGGCCACCAGCAACCACTGCGACACAGGAACAGGGAAGTTCACATCTCATCTAAAGCATAAAAATAAGGATAAAAAGCCTTTCCTGGATTTCAGGCTCCATGCTGGAGGTGCTGCACAAACCTGGTGATTTGGTCTGCTGGGGCTGCTTTGAAAATATGACTTGAATAAGAAACAAGAGCAGTACGACCAGAACTGACCCAAATTTCTGCACTATTTTACCTAGACCGGCATTTTCTTCTGGGATCACCCCAAGTTAGGTAGGGAATGGTTTAATTCTGATTGTCCACATTCTTCATCAGCCTTAAGTAGTTGAGTTCCTGTCAGTCTGTCCCAAGCACTTCCAGCTATGAGCTTACATACTTCTGCAAGATGTTTCAGCTTTGACCAAGCCTCCTTCCTGGGAGCAGGAGAGGGATCATTACAGCCATCTCTGGCTGCAGTTTTTGACTCCCAACATGACAGATGCTGATACCCCTTCAGTATGTTCTCTACTACCTTTGCAAAAATCAGGGTATGAATCAAGACTGTACTATTTTGGACTCACTCCACTGCCTGAAATAGTCAGAACTATCAAAGTTATTTGAGTCCTTTTCCTATCTCTTCTTCCTGTGAAAAAGCTTGTTCCTCTCTTAAAATATGAGAGAAGATTCTGAGTCCAGCACAGATTTGCCTGGCTGTGATTTATATCAAGTGCTGCACATGCACTTTTTAAAGTAGGTTTAAAAATGACTTTCCCTAATAGAGATTAAATATTGATTACTTAAGTAATAGCTCTGTCTGTGATAGGAAATAGATGTGTAGCAACCTCCACACATCAGTGACTCACATTATCTGAGGAAATAGCATACCAGATGAAATACAGGAATTTCACAAATTCTTTTCTTAAGCCATCCTCTTCTTCTATGTAGATGCATAAAAATATATGCACATCAATCTTTGTATTTGTATGTAACTCCTTTGAGTTTCCCTGGAAAGGCAGCTCGCTCCTCACTTTTCATCTCACTTTGTCCTGATTACTTAGCATCTTGGTAGTGATGTTCGTGCAGCTTCCCTCATAGCTTGTCATACTGTGTGTCCTTATTGATTTTGCAAATGGGTGAGCCTCTGACATGGAGAAGTGGGGCTTGCCCCCTGGTGTGCTGGTGGCATGATGTGAGCATGTCCCCTGCCAGTGGCAGTGCTGCGTCAGCAGTGTGGCACTGCCAGCGGTGCCAGGTCATGCAAGGAAGGGGAGGGACAGAGAGCATGTGGTGTGATATGACCACAGTGACCAGAGACAAATAGACCTGGGGTGCAGCAGTGAGCCCTGTGGATGTGTCTGCTTTGTGGCGGTGAAGAGTTGGAAAGAAGCCACTGAAGAGCTGGAAAGAAGCACTTCTTTTTGCAGGGGAAGATGAATACTCTTTTCTTCACCCTTTCACTCCATTCTTCAGTTTGGGGCAATCTGATCCAGTGAGTGGCCTCTCTGCCCATGGCAGGGGGTTTAGAACTAGATGATCTTTGGGGTCCCTCCCAACCCAATTCTGTCTATGATTCTAGGTATGACAGCTCTTACTGTGTGACATGCACCCTGGGTGGGCTTCTGCCTTGTCTGCCACACTGAGCCCGAGCCCCAAGGTCACTGAGCCCGAGCCCCAAGGTCACTGACCACTCACAGCCTGGATGCCAGTGGGCAGAATGGGACCTTTGCCTCATGTTTGCCACTGAGCTGCCTGGGTCATAGCCTTGGCTGCTATCAGCTCTGTGGCACCCAGAGCTGCTCAGCCCAGAGCTCCTCCTGAGCTTGTGTCCTTGCAGCACAACCAACGCCAGTGCCTGACTTTAAACAGGAGACTCCTTTGCCAACTCGTATTGCAGCACTTTGGTTATCTACTCAATTTGTTGGGGAAAGATAGCAATTTTCCCTGACCTTCCCCTTCTGAGATAGCATCAAAGCAAGGCTAGATGTTAGATAAAGCCCAGGGACACATGGGTCCCTGCCTGCAGAGTGCACAGCATCTTTGGAGCATGTGAACATAGCACAGAAAGTGGAAAAATGTCTGCAAGAGCAGCATCTGTTCAATTACTCTGTTCAGATTTCGTGAATCATGAGAAGATAAGAGTCCCTTTTTTACTCCTGTAGGACATCTCCTTTGACTGTTGCCACAGCCAGAGTGTAACATGAGCATAAACTGCTCAAACCAGATTTTAATGTTGCAGATGTTTTATTTGAAGTTTTCCTCATTTAGATGGAGGAGTGCAGAAGACAACTGCCACCTTCATTCCTGCAGAGATCCCACTTTGGGTTTCCAAGGCCTAACATCACTTTTCTGCGGCCAGGGAGTTGTTCATAAGGGACACCCATTGCTGACTCTCTTCTAGGCCTCTCATGCCCATCTTCCTACCAAAGAGTTGTGGATCCATTTCCAGAAGTTCACTAATAATTAACTCATCTGTATCACTCCCAAAGAGATTACCACTGTCATGCTGTCGTGCAGGCAAATACGCCACAACAAGAAAATCATTCTAAATAAAACAAACACTGCAGGAGGCTTTCAGAGGTGAAACATCTACTTGGTACCTGGCTCCCTTTCATCTTCTACAGGAATGAAGCCTCTAGCTGGCACAAATCCACCAGCAGGCAATAGTGTGAGCATCCTGCCAGGAGGCACTGAATTGCACTCAAATTGTGCAAGCCAGGCCAGTGGGCTGAAAATCCTTCACTGTGCTGCCAGGCGCTTTGGCCTGAGCTGGGGTAGTAACTTGGTCCTTTTTAGCACTTGTCAGAAACAATCTATCTGGCAGCAAGGAGCTCAAAGCAGCTCAGAAACAGGAGTTAAGTTTCAGCAAGACCCTCTAAATTTGAGTGAGACCCAGGCTAAAGAAGGAGTTTGTCAAAGCCATACAGCAAATACACATGGTTGCACCAGAGGAGCTCTGTCTTAACACTGCCATGCTTGGGGGAAAAAGACACAGACAGAGGCAGAACATGGAATATAGTGAAGTATGCAATTATTTTGGAGTTAAAATTATCCTTCTGCTCTCAGTGCCTGTGACTGTACCTACAAAACTCTCAGAGTGGCCAGAACTCTTAAAAATGTCACATCAGCCTTTGTTTTGGCTGGCACGCTTGAGACAAAAGTTTTTGAGGCTCTTGCTATAAGGCTAGAATGGGACTGCAGCAGCATCTACTAATTCAAGGACATTTTATATCACCAAAAATCATTAATCATGTGATGCAAGTTCCCACAAACCAGATAAGAGCCTGTCTCTGTCCTGCAAGCACCCTACAGACCCCATGTGGAGGACTCTGACTGAGGCCATGAAAGGACGAATGCTACAGAGGCTGCAAAATAATGCAAAAATCCATGTAAGCACAAACTTGTACATAATGAGTGTGTTTTCAAAAGCCAGGCACAAGAGTGTGAGCTGAAGATGAAATAACAGCCTTTCAGCTCAGTTTGTCTGCACATATGTTGACTTGCTGTGACTGTAGCAGTTTAATGTGGCACCGTTTGTACCAGTGTGCATTTATGTCTAGGAAATTTTTATTTTCTCACACCCCTCAGAGCCATTGCAGGCCCCTAAGGAGAGCTCTGAGTGTGTAAAACAACCACCTTTGGAGCACCCACAGCATGTGCTGAGGTCAGTGGTCTTTGATGGTCTGCAGGAAAATGTCACTGCACCAAACAGGCACATGGCAGTAGTGGTCCAAGAGATCCTCCTTTTGTTATCTAATTCTCTAAAGCATGTGATAAACACCTCCAACTGAACTTTGATCCAAACTAGTAGGAGAAAGGAACTTCTCTCTGGTCAGATGTCTGAAAATTGATGTTTCATTAACACATTAGCTCTGTCCTAGCTCATTAAAAGCATGTATTCATCTTCATTTTATTAAACTCGTCTGTGGCATTACATCTGGGTTATGAATCAGTCATCTGATCTGCCCATTTCCTTGCTTTTAATATTTCAAAACCACCATTAAAAAGTAATATAAGCAGAAATTTCCATCTCAGATAATTATCAGTATCTATTAATTGCTTTTCAGCGGATGAAACAGGTGAAACATTAATAAAAGAGACATTTCTTGAACTGTCCTAAAAAGTACGCTTACTGGGGAAAATCTTCATATTTTCAGCAGGACTCAAACATCAGGTTTGTTGGCTGTTCCAAGGACAAGTTAGAATACTGAGTTTTAAATTTTATTTATGTTTTTAGTTAAAAAAGACAATTCTGTGGAAAGTATGGATTATTGTGAAAAGGTTCTTAGTAGAAAACCAGATATTCTATTAAGGGAAATAGATTCATTGCAATGTTTTTAATATATTCCTTTATCCTTGCAGCAACTACTAACTGCTGCTGAAACTGATGAAAAATTTTTTTAAAAAATAGTTGTATTGTTCATATTTTTAATTGGGATTTAGTCAGACTGAAAACATTGCTGGAAGAGGAAGTTCAGCATGAGAAGGAAACTTAGTTTTCTTTGTATCTTAAAGTGCACTCAAACAGTATCAAACACAAGCAAGCATAAACCATAAGGAGTGAACAGAAGTCTGACTTTTTAGAAGTATGGAAATTAATCAGGAGGAGGAAAATTGAAATTGTGACCAATCTGCAACTGCTGAAAATGCTTTTTATTCTGATGTGTGTGTATCAGATGCCCTGATTCTCCTCTCCTTGACACAGTTGTAAATTGGAAGTGAGTTTTGTGGGAGTTCGCCTGTTACAGCCTGAGAATGAGACTCAGAGACCCGAACAGATTGCAACAAATAGATCCTCTAGCTTGTACACTGGTAGGAATTTTCTAAATGTGCTTAGTTTTGAAGCAATCTGTATTATCAGAAGCCTAGATTTGTGTTATCTAGTTAGGTCTTATCACACACTGAGGACCTGCACAGCCCTGGGCACCTCTCTGAGGGTCACCCAGTGACAATTGCCCAAACTGGGTAAAAGCCAGTGCAACAAATCAGTGCAAGAAGACAGCGAGGGTTCAGCTGAAAACAGCAAAATAAAAGATAGATCGGGGATTTATCAATTGCACAGAGAGAGGGTTTGGCCTCAAGGAAATATTGTGAGATAGAGAGATCTTGTCTGAAGGCAGTGGTCCTGTCTTCATTTATGTCTACTGAGAATTTGGCCATTCTACATGTTGATTTTGGGGCCAGAACTCTGATGGCAATGCTCTACTCTTTAAATCATGGCAGTGACGAGTAGGAGCAGATTAAAGGCATCAGGATTTGGCCCTTTGTAGATTAATAAAGGCATGCTGAATGGGAATTTTGTCTTTGTGATTTTCTTGGAAGTGGACGAATAAAGTGCTTTGATCTAGAAAGGGGAGTGTGAAAGGTCACTGGCTAAGCATGTGTGCTGAAGTGCCCTGAGCCATCCAACATGATTAGCATAAATTAGAATCTGACTGCCCAGCTTTATTCATCTTTATTGATGTCTATATAGTTGCAAAGGCAGAGGGACTCTAACAATTCCAGCCAGAACAGAGAACCAACTGGGGCATGCGAAAATCCATAAAATGTTTAGTATTTCCAAGTGGAAGCAAATATATGAGTGTTAGTGATGCACGAGCCTCATAATTTTAGAGCTTGGGTTTTGTTTGGACCTGGATCCAGACCTTTGGAAGCTTATCTGAAGTTCCAAAACTCCTTGTGCTTGCAAAATCGCAGCCAAGTTTCGTGAGTTTATCATGAGATTTTTTTCCATTGTTTCTAGCCCTGGCTGAACCAGTGACAGTTGTTATCAATGCCCAGCTGCAGATCTATCAATATAATATGTGCACATTCCTTCAGGCAAAGTGACACACTGACTACAGCCCTAGGAAACCAGAAGCTGGCCAAAACAGGCTTATGCCATGTTCAAAATTTCTGCTTCAAGGTCACTTTGGGAAGCAAAGACATTTTACCCCCCCACATACCCCAAAATAAAAAAGCCATTAGATGTGTAGATCTGTGACAGCAGGAAGAGGTAGATTCAGTTTTGTATTGGCTCAGAGCATCCATCTCAGCCCAGCAACCACTTATACCAAATCCTCCATCACCCCTCCTACCTCTGTGTCTTTTTTAACACCAAGCTACCAGGACTTCTTGATTCAGTCCCCAGAAACACAGGCCATCGGGTTGAGAGATCCCCAACATGTTACTCAAGCTGCCAACAGTCATTTCACCCCCTTGGAAAATGAAGTTTTTCTCTTCTAAAAATATCGCATAAGCAATAAGAGAGAATCTTTCATTTCTGACTACTTGATTATCTCTCTTGGACGAAGCGTAGGTGATATTCAGGGTTCAGTGATTTGCAGAAAAATGCAGTCTTTGAAAGCAAAATATAAACAGTACAATATCCAAATTACATATCTCTGTTAAGGAAGTTCCTATGGTCAAGGCTCAGCTATGTATAAAACACATCCCAAATGACAATCTCTAAGCCAGAAATCTCAAGGTCAAACCCATCAGCTTGACCATTTACCCTGACCTCCTAAGAAACAAACCTTAACAAGCGATTCCTGCCTCAAGCCTGTAATGCTTGGCATATAGCCTCTGGAAAAAGCTATGATTCCGAGTTGAAGATCCCAAATGATGGCAGATTCCAACATTTATGTTGGCATTTTCTTCTAATGGCTAATAATTGTCATTGCTCAAACCAAGAATGTTCTTTCCGTAGTTGTACAATTAGGGAGCAAATGTTGTCACCGCTGTAAAGAGCTTGACACAAGAACAGCTAACTTGTAGCTGCCAGTCCTTCAATCATGCTGATTTTCCTTTTCCCACTGGAGACATTTTTCCTAAATGGACAGTGAAATAACGTAGTGACTCTAGGTGCTGAATAGAACCTAAACCGAGTATTCAAATGGGCTTTTGTTTTTAAAAGTAAAGGAAAAAAATTATATTTACAACACATGCCTTTTGTTTCTCTTTAAACTGGAAACGCAGTATATAATTTTCAAGAACCACAGTGCCTCTATTTTTTCCGACCACAAATTAACCATAGTTCAGTGCAGTGAAATGCAGTAAGACTGACGGAATGCTCTGCCTAAGGGATGACTTACCCCTAACAAAAATTATGCTTTGCTTCCTATTTGTTGTGTTCAATAATATTGCCTCTCTAAATACTTTTGGTTCAGTACTGACACCAAATGAAGAGGAAAGCCTCCAGAATGTACAGACATGCAGGATTATGTTTCGTTTGTCTATGTTCGTTGTCCTAATTCAAACCAGTCACCCAACCGCTGACTTATGACTCGAGGAGACATACTGTGGGGTTTTTTTCAAATGTATTTCACAAAACCACCCAAACTCAAAGGGCGACTTTCTGTCCTCAGCTACACCCCTGTAAGAGCTGCAAAGTTTATAAGTTTGCACGTGTGCAACAAAGCGGTTTGCAAAAAATCCTGCACATTGCCTTTTTCATTTGTTATGTTTGAAAATACAAATTATTTACTCCAGGCATGCCTGACCAGTTTTTGGAAGAGGCCAATAAACAAAATGTAGATACTTTGTACATCTACCAGTAGATGAGTGGATTTTGTTGGCCCTGATTAGAAATGTACTCTTTGAGGATTTGTTTCCTCACCCAGTTGCTTTAGTGTCAAAATTTTCTCATTAAACATAGAGAAGGGCAATAAAATTCAGCTTTTCTCCTACACCCTCCACCCTAAATCGCATACATGCAATGAGAAATAGTTCAAAATTCTTTCCAGATGTTAATTAAAAATCTCAATATCCATTAGAATTAGGCCTTGGTACATATTTATACCCATAGCAGATGAATGTGTGAGAACATGCTTATTTAAAAAGTACTAAAAAAATCCGTATTCTCCATCAGAAGATCTGCCCCAATTCCCTTGGCAGAATTAGTGGCTGAGTGCATCAAATGCCTGCCATGTTTCTGAAGGCTGGTGTGAACCTGTAATTCTGCTGCATGTATATAGCTCCCCCGGGAATAACGGAAGTATTCAAGCAGGCAAATGTTGTGCACACTGGGTGGCAGGATCAGGCCAGCAGTTAGCACATCCCTCACAGTTACAGTGACTTTTCTTCAGATTTAGCAACTGTGATTGCTACAGAATTTCCATTAAATCTTCTCACTTGTATCCCAAAAGAACAGAGATTTAGTATTACAGTAACCGTAATTAGGAAGGACTTAAGAAAACTAAGTCCTATTATGTGCAATGCCCCATCACTGGCAAAAAGAATGGTGCATATTATCATTTTATCACTGCCTGGTTTTAGCCATTTTATTTAAAATTTGATTGAAACTCTAATAAGAATTTGCTCTATAAATCCTTACCTGCTCAAGTCTCCACTAAGTCAGAACAGTGAGCTTTTTTCCCTTAAACTGTAAAGAATGAAAGTTTGCAGGGAAATATTTCAGCTGTCAGCAATAGATTTGAAGAAGGAATTAAAATTCAAGAAACCTTGTGATGAATTTATCTAATGTTAATCATCCAAAAGTAGGAATCTAGTCTAAACTTGCTGTCTCAGATGCCCCAGTCCAGAAGATGAACAATTCCATCTCAAAACAACCGTCAATGTTAAGTGAAATAATTACTCCCAGAAATGTGCCCTTTTTTTTTTTTTTTTTTTGCCTGCAGAAAGCTCCAAAATGAACTGATAGGACCAGACATCTAAGTTTTAGATGATCAGCATCCAGCTAGGGTAAACTTTTGCTCAGTGTCCGTTCAGTGTCTCAAGCCTTTCCTGGATTTTTGATCACAGAGGCAGCTCTATCAGCAAGCAATGCAATTTGCATCAATGACATGGCCTGGCATGCTGGGATCAGCTGTGCTGATGTAGATCCTGCTGTAGGTATGTTGTACATCTGTACCCACACAGTCAAGATCCCAAGTGCTGAGGTCTCAGCCCATCTCCTTGATTAGCCCTAATAAGATGTATGTTTTTGTGATGAAATCCAGACTAACCTCTGTTCGATATTCAACTTTCATTGTAATCTTGAAGATTCAGGCTGATACTGCTCCCAGACAGCGCATTTTGATAATGCCTCAGCTGCACAGCTGGCCCATTCCCAAGTCAAAACACAGTGGTTCTGGTCAAGTTGTGTCTGGAGTGTTGGACTCATCCTGATTATAAATCAGACGAGACTCCAGCTCTTAATTCTCTCTTCTGTGGGAATAGCTGCTGAAATCCCTCTAACAGGTAACATAATATCGGGAAGTCTTCCATAAAACTTTAGAGCAATCTCAGTTTAGAGCTAAACTCTAAAATTCACACTCTAAGATCTCAGCCCTGATGCCAGCGCTCAGCTCCCAGGCAGCACAGTCATACAGAGTCAGGACATCACATGGTCCTCAGAAAAATTCACTGAGTTACTGCTGTGGCATTCTCTTTAGACGCTGGGCCACTGCCCTGCAAAGATATGGAGTCCCTACCCTCCCTGACAATATTTACAGGTGTACCTTGGTTGAGACATCCATGCAGAATGGAGTTTTACTGTTTGCCACCAGCCTGGCTCCATTCCCCAGATACCTGTGTTTCTGAAATGCAAGAAGTTGGCATTGCCTCTGTTTTCCTATTCCTTCATATCTGAGTTTTTCTCTGTACCCATCAGGACTAGAAACATTTATTTTAATTTTTTTTTAATCCTTATGCCAAGCTCAAATTAAGGCAGAGGTGTCCACTTGCACCAGGGAAAACAGATGTGAACCCTACACTTTACAAGGGATTCCACAGATATCCATGTCCTGACCCAAGGACTGCACTACTGAGTCAAACCAGATTGATCTGACAGAGTGTCACAGACTGGGCAAGATATGCCTAGGGATAAACAAAAAAACAGGTAAAAATTTAGTGATACTTTACTCCTACCACTTGCCAAGCAGTGAGGGATTTGTGGTTCTTGAACCCAGTGTAAGTCCTCTGGCATTTCATAGTCCTCTTTGCCATGCTGCTGCCCAGTAAAATATTGATCAGTGTCTTGAGGCGAAAATAAAACGTCAACACCTGTGGGGTTGCCCCTGCCAGTCCTCTGATACTGCAGAACTTAACAACCCATAAATGATGGACCACCTCAGCCTGCTTCAAACATGTCCCAGGTGGTTTCATGTGGTCCCCTTGTGGGAGGGGATGGATGACAAACAATAGTTTTTTCATCTTCTCCATCACACTTTTGACTTAATATCCACTGACTGTTTTGTCTTTTCCTTTTTTTCTGGATAGAGTCCTATTTTAATTATCTTTTGCATAGACACTAATCCAGACTTCTGACAATATCTATTGCCCTCTCTGTCTCTTCTTCAGCTCTGCTGTGGCTTTTTCTCTGAGGCAGGGAAACCAACACTGTGCAAAGGTGCTGGCACACTATGGATTGATCAAGGAAAAACAATACTTTCTTTTCTGTCCTCTAGTCCTTCCATAATAATCAAGCATCAAGCTGATGTTTCTCATTGAGCTAGCTCTGACAACCCCAGATATCATAGCTGTGTCATGACTCAGCTTGGACATCCCTGAATATATGATGCTGAGCCTGTGGATAGCAGCCCAGACTACACAGGGTTATTTAAGAATGGGCAATGTGAAATTGCCTTTAATTGCCCTCCATGAATACTAAGGACAGATGCAGCCTTTTGCTCTGAAATGCAATCAAAGCAAACCTGTTCTGAGAGAAATATTCCTCCTGGCCAGACATGGAGAGAGACTGAAAAGTTTTTGGGGTCTCCTCTGCTGTCTTGTACCTCCATGACTTTCACCTGCAGTTGTGCTGCAGTGGATCCAGTGACTGCTGAGCCCTGGGAAGCAACCTCAGTCCTGACTGCATCCACGCACAGCTCTGATCCCTACAGGCCAGAGACAAGAGGGTGTAGCTCAGGAAAAGCACCTGTCTGGGATAGAAGCCCTCTAAGCCTATAGGCTACATTACTACATCAGCTAAGACAATCAGCTGTGGAGGAAAGAGAAGCAGAGGTCAGGGTGCAAGGTCCAACCCCCCACAGGTCAGATTTGTTGGAGCACTGTACTGGAGGGAGCTGCCTGCCATCTCTCCTGGTGGGGTTCATGCCCCTCTTCTGCAGCCACGTCCTGCATAACCCATAACTCCCTTTATTCCCCTCTCTGTGCTGCAGTCTCACTCTTTTTAAGTGCTTCTATGAACTCACTTGCTGCTTTAACCAGGAGCCCCACCAGGCTCCTGCATCACACTTCTGCTCTGCTGAGGGAGGGAGGTAGGAGCTGGGAGGAGAACTGCAGAGCAGTGCTTCTCTGTTTTTCCTGGATGTCTTTCATTCACCCTCAGCTGAGTTTTCTCCCCATTCAGAATAACTAGCATTCTTTGGGGCACATTTCTCCTCACAAATCTCGAGGAGGCGGAAGCAGTGCAGAGCTGCCACTTCACTAAAGAGCACGTTATTCCAAGGCTAAGATCTTATTACAATTCCCTTACTACAGCAACACATTTTTTCCGCTCCTTTTCAAAACCTCAAATGTTGTTATGGCGTCAATGGTAAAGAAGTTTCGGCTTGCTGGGATTTCAGTCTCCTGGCCTTGGATGGAGGGGAAACATTAAATACACAAACCCTGGTGCACACACACACTTGCACGCTCCCAGACCCCAATCTTGCAGTAGGATCTGCTCCAGCACGGCCTTCTGCCCATCCAGAGTTGTGTTGAATGCAAATCAAGCACATCTGACAGCTCAGACTCTTTTAACGCGGTGCTTTGGTAATGCTGCTACTGCTGTGATCCAGGAAACAGCAGCATGGATCAAACCCAGCCAGGCAACTGTCCCAGTGTTGTGGGAAAGAAAATAAATTTAATAGAGACCCAAATGATGCTGCAGGGACTTGTACATATCCAGGTCTCTACTTTCAGCCTGGTGGGGGAAAATGTGGTTTGTGCTCCTCACTGCAAGGCAGAAGTGGTTGGAGGTGAGAACCCAGAGCTCTCACTGCTGGAGCTCTGGGCAGACAGGCAGTGATTCCCTCACAGCACAGAGACACAGAAAAGCACCTGCTGGCATGCTTCCTCAGCCCCCTGGGCTTCTACTCTGGGCATATGTGAGATGGGAGGGAGCTGTGGGGCAGAGAAATTGGTACTGGATTTTGGGAGAGACTGTGGTGCTCCTGTTGTCTCGTTGGGCTCAGTTTTGTGCCCTGCATGCAGGCTGCACACCCTGGCCACTTTCCATGGGTCTGTCCAATCTCATAAGACCAGTACAAAGACCCAGACCTCCTTGATGACTTCCTCAGCATCCAAGGCATTTGCTGCTGTCTGTCACCAAAGCATCCGGTCACCTTCTGGCCTTCAACACATTTTTTCCTTCAGCAGCCCGGGGATAGGATGGTCTATTTATCACTTGATGCTACGCTTGAAAACAAGGCATGGAGCATAGCCAGATTGCTAATGTTTAGGTGCCTGGAGATGCAGATATGCATCTGGTGGAATTGTGAGGCGTGTGGAGGCACTTCCCTACCACTGAGCTTGAGCCAGGTCCCACAGTGGGTCTGGGCTGTATGCAGGAGGAATTGGGCAGAGTTTATACCAGACTCTGTTGATGAGACTGTCAAACACCCCTATACACTCCAAGAACAGCTTGTTTTCCACCAGTGAAAATTGTAATTCTCGCACTGTTGTTTCACAAGTTCTGTTTCCAGCAATGCCTGATCACAGATAAGAGAAATGCAATCTCAGTATGTACATCTTGGGCTTTGTTTATCCAGGACCAGCTAGGCATCGTGGTGGGAAGAACAACATTTCACTTCTTTGTCCACAGCTTCTTCATTTTCTTCCACTCAGACTTGAGTTCACAACAACACTGCAAACCTCTGGAATAGGATAATCCCCTGATCTGGAGTCAGTTTCAGTCTTGCCACATGGACAGGTACTGATATGATCCAAAAACAAATCTGCTTTTCTTGAAGTTTGCATTCTACTAGTGGCTTCCTGCAGGCTCTTGGTATTGCTTAACACCTCTCACAGAAACAGTAACTGAGCCCAGCACTTCCATCTCAGCTTGAAAGCACCTGGGATACTTTGCCACAGCAGAGGGGATGAATGAGACGCCTGGGAGTTGTCATCTCCATGACTGCCGTGACAATGATAGTCTCACCAGAGGATTCAGTGGTGTGGCATTAAACCTGTGACTGGGCAAGAGACCTTTGCTACCAACAATCCTGGAGCCCTAAGTGATGAGTACTTGCAGAAAGAGCACCTGCATTTCTGAATCTCAATCAGAATTACTTTTTTGCAAATTAAATAAAAGAGAATGACCGGACTCAGGTTCCCCCACTCTGAATAATGAAGGTTCAGGAGACTGGCTGGAGCCTACAGAGAGGGGTGGGTGCTTGGATCAGATCTGGATTTCATCTCACACAGGTTAAACAGATTCTGGAGATGAAGGAAAGATACACAGAAATCTTTTCTTTTGAGCTAATTCTCACTGTTCCTGTGAGCCTCACAGTTGGATATAGCACCCCAAAGTAATAACTGGTGGAATGGTCTTTGTGAGGATGGGAACTCTCTGGTGAATTAGAAGTCATTTACATGACTTGTAAAAATCTGTATCTTTTCTGCCAGTGTCAACATGAGATGTAGTAACTCAGACACAGGATGGCAAGCCAGAGTTAAAATAAACTGGTGAGGAGGCATAAACTGTCATCCAGCATGGCCAAGCAGCTTCTGTGTCCTCCTCCCCACCACAAAAATTAACCTGATTAAAGGCAGCACAGTGCAAAGCAAGAGAGTTAAGTTGCAGTTACCTTGGAAGAAAGGCTGGACAGGAATTGTTTAATCCAGCCCCTTGACCTGAAGTCGGACGAGACACAAAAGAGTGACAGCTGATATCCCTTTTATCATAAAAGACAGGGGCTCATTTTTGCTTCTCTAATTTAGGTGTCGCAAACAGGAGGAGGCAGGAAAAGAGCAGCCTTTGTTCAGCTGCAGGTTGTGTAAGTCGGCCACAGTGAGCCACTCTGTGCCTCTCTGGGACCAAAGCATGATGGTGACACTGGGGTGGAGGTGCCTACCTCATGCCCCCCTACCCTAGAAGGGCAGCATCCCCCAACCTAGCTGCCTTTTTCTGGTTCTTTATTGTACGGTCTCTAGGCACTTTTGGTGCCTAGTCCCTTTGGTCAAGGCTCATGTTCTTAGTTCATGTGTCCTGTGACTGCTCCAGGATCTCCTTCTAGCGGTGATGCCTCCTGGGAGAGTCCCAAGCCACCAAAACTTCCCCCAGATCCCCACCTCTATGCCAAAGCTTGCATTTAGCCTGGAAGTAAACCTTGAACCCCTGTAATCTGGGAGGCTACAATGGTCCTCAGAGGTCAGGACATCCCTTCTCAAAACCTAACCCTCTGACAGGGCAGAGCAGGCTAAAAGCAAGCCTGAGAAAGGGAGGAAAGGAGTAAAGAGGTCTAGAGCAAAAGCATATTTAAGGGTTTCTGAGGGGTATTCCCTCTTGTCCTCTTTTTAACTGATGTCAAAATTCTCTTAGTTAAAGCCCTTCTGCCAGGCTCGTGCCTTGACATCGGTCTGCCATACCCGGCCATCTGCTTTGTCTGACCTCCTGCCATGCAGAGCATCCCTCTCCAAGCAAACAAAACTATCTCTGCTTTCCTGCCAGACACAGTTTAACAAATCCAGCATACTGGGAGAGAATATCTCCTTACACCATGCAAAGTACCTGAGAAGTCTGAGATCCTCAAGGGGCATCACACAGTGGGAGGAGAGAGAGGTTGGTTTCCCCAGCTGAATCTCAGAACTAATCCCCGGAGGAAAAAAAACCCTTCCGTAGTCCTCATGAGGGCTGTTGTTGGCAAACTTTGCACAAACAAGACTCCAGCAGACACTGCCACAAGGGTCCTCAGTGTTTCCCTCAGCCCGTGTCTCTTGTCGGCTGAGGAGCCATGCGATATTTGAATGTGAATGGCGGGTGCTTGTTGGCCGAGAAACGGGCATTAATCTCCAGCCTCTGAACCGCAGCTCCAGCAGCTTCCAGGCTCTCTGCAGGAGCTGCTCAAGAGCAAGGAGGGGAAAGTGGACTCAGAGGCCAGCCCTTGGCACAGCAGAGGTGACTGAGGCTGCAGCAATCAGCTGAGGGGAATTAGGTTCATAGAATCTCCAAGACCATTAGGATTCCTCTCCTTCCTATTATTGCTTATGACAGAGTTGATAAAGCACCCCAGAAAAACCACCAGGCAGCCATTAGCAGACGTCAATCTTTCTAATCTTGGTTTTGGCCTTGAGTGATTGAGACCAGGTTGGCGATGGAATACAAATCAAGAACACGTGAGTTTTGGGAAGAACTAAATCCAGGCAGCAAGCCGTGTCAGAGGAATAATAACTCTTAGCCAAACCGACGTGTATCAGGCCTGGCTTCCACAGCACAGTCTCAAACTGGATTTCTAGTAAATATAAATCAGTGCAGCTCCACTTAAACATGGGGTTCTACATACCAGATAAAGCTAGCCAGGATGTCAGAGATGGTTTAGTGCTTCTGCCACCAGTGATAGCCCATGGATTTCAAATGCTGCTGGGGAAAGCAGGCATCCACCTGACAGTCAGATACCCCAAACCTCTTGTTAGTAAAGCCCTCTGGGTCTCGGATACCAGTCAACTTCCAGGCTTCTTTCTCCTGAGAAGAATTTTCATCATATGGCCCACTTCAGGGAGAGCCACTAGTCTCTCATCTCTGCCTCTCTGCTGTGGTGACCCTGTGGTTTGGCGGTGGCTTCCATTTTGTCTTCCTGACAGAGACCACAGCTGCTTGGGTTTTAGAAAACTCACCTAAGCTCATATGCATCAATGAAAAATATGCAGGTGAATTAAGAGCTTGAAGTGTTTCATCAGTTCATTATGAAATGTTACTAACCTTCCTTTAAAAATAAGTGACTCGTGTAAGGTAAGGAAGGCCAACTCCTACCAGAGCAGGTTTTTATTACAGGCAGACTTAAAGCATAAGTCTTTAATAAGGCTGCACATAGCTAGGACTAGTACAGTCATGTCTCAGTGGAGCTGCTTCCCAGATGCTGACAAATCGGACAACTTCTTCTTTGGCTCAGAGATCCTATCGAAGTAGCAAAAGTGCTTCCAAATGTTCATTATGTAGTGCAGGGTTGCTGTGTGGTTATTAATGTATTTGCTGTGCAGAGCAGAGACCCTGGCCTGCCTAAAACATGGGTCTCCCCTCACTGCTCAGTGTCTGTCTCCAGCAGCATGTCCTCTGATGTGGAGAGAGAAAAGACACAATTTTCTACCCCATGAAATGAGTCAGATTCTTAAATCACTTCCAATCATTTTGTAATCCTTAGATTTAGGGCATACAATATTCTAAGTTAAGCAGAAAGGGTCTGCAAAGGTTAAAGACAATAAATCAGAAGACAGGAAAAAGACTAAAAAAAATTAAAAGGAAAGGCAATATAGGACTTGAAATAACCATTTGATGGTGCTGAACAGAGTGGGTTTGGTGACAGTTTGATGGAAAGAAGTATTAAGTAAGAATGTGCATCTAAACTCACTACTCTGTGGTCGGGTTTTTTTTTCTTCAGGTGTTGAAATTTGCAAGAGAAATGTGGCAGTAACTCACCAGCAAATGTACCTCGTACAATGGTGATAACTCAGTCCCGGCTTAGTGCTGGCTGGGCTTTGTTCATGGCTTGTGATAAAAAACTGACAGGAAAGCTGACCTCAGTTATTCATGTTTCTGATTGCAACTTCCTTCATCAGCCCGGACAAGCTGGGTAACTTCTGCGCCCCAGTTTCCTCCTAAGCTGTGCACCTGTGGCGACAATGGAGTTTTAATGTGGACACTGCTGCACCGAGGTGAAATATGAGCATGAGAGGTGGCAAAAGCATGGTCTGAGCCCAGGAAGGTTTTTCCACATAAAAGATATGGGGTACCTGCAGTGCTGGTGAGACCTCTTGTCTTGCAGCCATTGCCGCAGCTGGGGAGATGGGACACCACTACCTGGGGGGCTGGATCTGTTCCTGATGCGTGTCCTGATGTGTAGCCTCTGTTCAAGCAGTGACTGCTAAGAGGGGGGAAAAGGCAGGTACAGAGGAACCATGTAAAACATAAACAAATCAAGGGTCTGAACCGCTGTGATAGAGGGCATGGTTTGCATGGAGGTCTGTTTGCCAGAGAGGCTCACCCTGTTCCCATCATGTTTATCTGCGAAGTAAAGGTGAAGCCATTGAAATAACAGGCTGATGTAGAGTGCACCAAAATCAGTGGAAAGACTCCCACAGTGCTCAGCAGTATTTGGCTTAAGTCATAAAAATGTCATGTTCACAGTACCGTTTTGCTTCTCTGTTTTACAGCATTTCCCAGACAGGAGTGGTGTCCATCCTTCACACACCATTGGATGAGAGATGGAAAGTTGTACATGGCTAAACAAAAGAATTTGTTAGGAGGGCAGAGAAGTGTTACAGGCTGACCCAATTTGTAACTTCAGGTGAACACAGTGTGTTAAGAGTCAATGAATAGCTTGGCTGGGAAAAAGAAAATTAAAAAATACTTGTTCAGATATATTAAAAATAAAATGTCTCATTTGAAAAATGTTATTTAAATGAATACCTGTGTTTGCCTTACTTTAAAGGTTAAATATAACATCAGGAAATTAACATTTAGTTTGGGGTCAGATTTTGAATCAGTTTGACTCTGCTTTGCGTGAATTTCATCCAAATGTTTTTTTCAAGTGTTTCATTTCACTGTGAAAACTACAAAGCCAGTTCTGTTTCAGGACAACTCCAACTTATATTTTCTGTTCTGAGCTTTTCGTTCTGTGGCCACACTAGAAAAGCAGCTATTCAGAACATCTTAATTATAGATGAAACCACAGCCATCTCAGTGCCAGTAATGAGCAGATAACTTCTTGGACCATACTGACTGGCAGTACAGTAGGAAGCCAGTGCTGTGCATTTCAAATTTTATTTAACATTCTCCTATAAATCCATATCTCCTGCTTCTCTGCTGTTTTCCCAAACATCACTGTAGTGGAATAGGAGCATCACAACAGTACAGAGAAGGACAGTAGAAGTTTTGGAAATAAAACACACACAGCCCCTTCCAGGCACAAAGCAAAAGCCAAAGAGCACTGACTGAGCAGATTTATATGTACATTCTTACTTAGAAACTCTTAATATCTAACTACAGCCCCTCATTTCCCAGCCATCAACTGCTTCTTTCAGGGTTTATATTAACATGCTGATACACACACAAATCCTATAAATGAAAACAGTGCAATTGCCTTGCAGAACTTATAATCCTGTGCTCATCCTCAGCCTCCTGATGTGTGTGCAAAGGTTTTCTGAGCACAGTAATCAGCAGTATGAGCACAATCGGGCACCTTCATGCAGAGCTGTCTCCTGGGTCTGTGATGCTCTCTGTGAAGGCAGGACCCTGCCGAACCCACCAGCAATAGAGCCCATAAAGGATCAGTCACTTGTCAGCTGGCAAAGGCAGAACAGGTTTTCAGCTCTATTTTTCCATGCAAAAATAGCCATGTTTTTAAAAAATAAAAGATAAGCACGCTGACATGGGGAATGTGAGAACAGACTCTTTGGTAATCTCCATTGCATATATGGATGCTCAAGACACATGCTGGGACAGGATGACAGCACAGGGCTGCAGCAGTGGCCTGATTTTTTTAGTAGCTTCATTTGTAATCAGAAAAGGTATTATAGAATGAGATATTTATTCAACTGTGAAACTGCTGCCATATAAAAACACTGACAGATCTATGTAGTGTCAAATTTAATTTTTTTTTGTGTAGGTTTATGGATATGTTGAACACGACTCTTGTCATCCATAACTGCTAGAGCAGTAAGATATGGATGCATAATGTGTTTTGGAAGAGATATGATCCTTTAGGCTCAGGAAGGTCTAATTACCAAGCTGAGAAGGACATTTTTTCCACAGCAGGTCAGTCCAAAATTGCTTTCTTTCGGAGCAGTCAGATCTGGTTGCATTGGACCCAATGGCCAGTTGCCCTGACCACTGGGCTAGCACAGCCAGGACTGATTCATTCTGGCAGTGCGCCCACTGCATATGCTCAGGTCTTCTGGAGCAGAGTATCCCTTTTAATAAAAATGTTTCTAAACATTTTATTGTGGGAATTTCTTTGGGGGAAGAATTCTTTGGATTTTGCAGGAAAAAAACCACAAACATCTACCCTTCTGGCTGATTTTTCAAAGTTTATTAAGAACATAATTGCAATACTTCTATACTGAAAAATATTTCACCAGAGATTGATAATGGCGTGCAGACTAATGATAAAGGCAAATTTAATCACTGCTTTTATTATTCTGTTTTCCTGAGTAGGGTAATTTCCCATCATCCTGAGTGGCTTGAACAGCCACAAGCTTGAAATAGTGACAATGGAATTTCCTGGGAACAAATTAATGTGGAGGCACTGGGATATTGCTGTAATAGTGTGGTAAAGGAATGTGCCTTTTACCACACGCCTCCTTCTTATTGATGTATATTTTGGCTAACACCAAGTGTCACTTGCAAAATGTGCACCATGTTGTGGCCCGTGTTTTTCTGGCCTCTCCCAGGCCGAAGCGGGGAGCCCTATTTCATGTTAGTCACTCCTGATCGTGGTCCTGCAGCTCTTTCCCATGCAGGCAGAGCTCCCACTGATTTCCAGACGGGCATGCACAAGTTAGGGCTGCTGGATCCGTCCCTAACATAGTAAAAATAGACAGTTACTTGGTTGTTTTCATTAAAAGGAGAGGAAGGAGAGCATTATATAACAGGAGGGTTTCTGGAGGGAGAGCTGGTTTATTTAAAACCTCCAGTGATAGCTGCTTTCCCTGACTGGAACTGGCTCTGCAGCAGGGCAGGAAAGCTGGGATCTTGCCACTGCTGGAGAGCAATGCTCTTTTCTTTATTAGTGGACAATAAGCCACATTCAAGACATGCTAAAGAGCTGGAAGACAAGCAGGCAAAGCAGAGAATTTCAAAGTGAGGGCTAGTGCTTGGGAGCCTGGTGTTTGCATTTGCCTGCAAGGGAGAGGCAGACACCACTGAAGATGCAGCAGCTCTTTGCCAGTGCTCTCCATGCTAGCAGGGATCTGGAGGCACCAGTGGGCTGGTTTAATGGACACCTGTGCAAATTGCTTGCCAGTAGTAGGCAGAAATCCTGCAGGACTGGGGCAGCTGGGGTGAGTGCAGCAGGCAGGACACACCTGGGAGGAGAGGGCAATTTTTAGGGCTCTGAGGGAAATTTAAGGACCTACAGCAAGAGAGGAGATGGGGTGCACAGGGGCTGGAGGTTCTGCTGTTGGGAGTTTGGTCCTTGGGCCGTGTGAGGAAGAGATCTCAATGCTTGCAATCTCTGTCCTGGCTCTGGGCACCATCAGCTGTCCCCTCATGGACCACAGCCAGGTGTCAACTGCCCAAAGGACATGGCCAGAGAGCTGCTGACAATACATGAGCAGCCCAAAGGCTGCTGTCTTGTCTCTGGTAAGAGAAAATGCCTGAAGAGAGTGAGAGCAGAACTTATCTACTACGTCCCTAGGTGTTCTCCTGGATGGCTCCTCTCCTGATCCATGTCTTCTTGGGAGAGCCATGGAGAGGCACGGCTCTCCAAATACTTGGAGGAGGTTCCTCACCTGTGGCCTCACACCAGAGCTCTGTGGGCTGTGGGACATGGGAGCAGCTCTGAGGCATGGCCGTGGAAGGGTGCTGGCACACCCTGAGCTGGCTGCAGACCTCCCAAAGGATGCCAGCGCTCTGATGACACCATGCTGGGTGTCCTCAAAAGTCCTCAGAGAGAAGTATTTTGCCTTGTGCATGCGTTGATCCCAAGCCCAATTTTCCTATTGTTTTCAGTGGAATTTGTTTTGAGCCACAAGGCCCTGAATCAACATAGTGTTGAGCCTGACTAGTCAATAGAACTAGAACACCTGATTAGGAAAAGGCATTTTATTAAAAATTATTCCCTGCCTGCAAAACTTAGACATAGATTTGAGTTTAGGAGGACAAAATGCTATCACTTCCATGGGAGTCCAGCAAATCCTGATGTGCTTTGCAGAGCACCTGGCTGTGGGCTCTAAAAGTAGACCCACTTCCAAATGACATACAGAATATTCTCACTGGGAACAACAGGCTGTGTTCATTCCTTGAGCCAGTTTTATCACAATATTAGGGTTCACAACATGCAAAGGCAAGAAGTATCAGAGTCCTCGTGAAAAGCCTCATTTCAGAATAATCACTAAAGAAAAAAATGCAGCAACCTAACAAAAATGTATTTCAGCAGCAAGACATTGATTTTCAACATTGAGCCAAGGGGCATTTCTCACATGTAGCTTCAAATGAAAAAAAGAGAATTGTTGGCACAGCCTTTGCTACAGCGGTTCCAGAGGAGTAATTAAACAGGAGCCACTTGGAGCTGGCTCGAGGGAAAGCATATGCCGTGGTCTTGGAGTAGGAAGGACTGCGTGCCTGCCTGCTTTCCTCTGTGTGCGTGTGCACACTGGGTTTTTTTCATTTTTAATCATAATTGTGCATTATTTTCCTGTGTGTCCATGGCACCTTATTTCAATGAACATTTTGAAAGGCATATGCTGTTGAGCAAAGGGGAGAGAAACTCTCCTGATCTTTTTTCCTCTTGTCTCAGTGAACATGCCATTTTTTGATGCTTTTCCTAGGGCTTCTGTGACCTGTGCTTTACACCACCTGGCTGGTTTAATTCATGAATCCTCTATTAATATGACAGGCTCTGCAAAGGTGACCAAAATGTTAAGGAGACAGATGTCATCAATATCTCTCAAGGGTAAATACTTGAATTTTGCTCCCTTTTTGTGTGGCTGGTCTCTGTTCTGATCTTGGCGCTATGGCTGAGCCACTGAGACTAATTCACTTCTGTTTCTTCCTCACATGCTGTGGATGAATGTTAATCATAATTTTAGCAGTTCCCTGTGCTTTCCACAAGTGTCAAAGCCTTTCTTTTCTGCCACTCCTGCTGGAGAAACCCCATCTGACACAAATGTGCAATGTAGCTGTAAGCATCCTTACAACTCATAAGAAGTCACAGGGTGCTTTCCACTGCCAGCAGGGCACATTTTGTCCATTGGGCAAGAAAATAATTCTTTGCTAAGGATATTGGTAGCTCCATGCTGAGTCGCCTCAGCATCTTGCTCTCATAGAGATCTCACCTGGAAAAGTATCTCAGGATCTGATGTGGCTGTCCCAGTGGTGACTAAAGTGGAGACTGGACTAAGCAGAAGTAGGTCTGGGGCAGACATAGCACAGGGAAGGGAGAAAGGGTCCCAGTGACACAACCAGAGTGTTTAGACAACAAATGGTTATCACCGGAGGGGCTGAGGGAGAGGATGACGATTTCTGGGCTGGTCTCAGCATTAATGGGAGATACCATGAGCGAAATCAAAACTCTGCCTGTGCTAAGAAAGCAGCAAAAGCAAGGAAATGACTAAACTTCTTCTCTTCACTTCCTTGCAAGTTGCTTAGTGCTTTGGATCACAGTTAAACTGCCCGGATTGAGCCCATGTAAGAAACCAGATGTCAAGCCCAGATCCAGCCACGCTCTTGGCTCCGGGACACAATTCATATCTGAAGCTGCACTTCGTGGGCCTGTTCTGGCCTGAGCATGCTGCACTTCTCCTCCCAGACAAAGCCCCATATCTACGCTGTCCACACCATATTTATCCTTAGGAGACTGAACCAGGAAGATTGTTTCATCTTCGGAAAAAACCTCTTTTGCAAACGGGCATTGTGCTGGTCTCATCTCTCCTTTCACACTCCTTCCCAAGGCAGTTACTTGTCTGCTGTAATTTACTCTTTAATGCAGCACTTTCCTATTCTGTGAGACAACAATCATGAAGCATTTAAATTCCAATTGAGTAGGGCTGGAGTGCAGAGGGGCTGCGGCTTGTGCAGCGTGGACAATGGGAACCTGAGACAGGGGACACCAGTTCAAGGCCCCCCAGGAAGGAAGGCTACAAGCTTCTCCCTCACATTCCCATCTCCCTAGAGATGTAAATCAAGAAAATGAAGGGAGGGGAAGAGGAGGAGGGGGGTGTTTATAGAAAGAAAAGGGAAAATGGATTGAGTTGTGCTGAATTCTAAGACAAGGATCAGCTACACAAGAGAACTATTGAATAGCTGTGAAATCTGGAATTGAGCCATCAAAAAAGCTGCTGAGCTGCATGTGAATCAGGTTGATTGTTTTTGAGAAGCACCTGATTTTTTTTTTTTTTGCCCCCTCTCTCTCTCCCAGGCTCCGTGCTTAGCCTTGGAATTTGAACATGACTGCTGATGTGCTAAACTGCTTTTCCTTGAGATAGAGACATTTTAGGGAGCGGGAAAGGAGGGAGGGTGGGGGAGCATCTCTCTGGATGTGAAGGCCATGGTACCCGGATTGTGAGCTGACAGGTTCCCCACTGCTCTGGGAAATGGCATCGAGGAGTTCCCACTGCTGGCAGAGACCAAGCAGGAAAAGCACAGAGCTGTAACTCTGGGACAAGGAGTTCCAAGGGCTGCTGGCTGCCCTGTAGCTGGGCTGCAAGTACATTTTACCAGCTCTTCACCAGTTTTGTGCTCTCAGGAAATCACATTTCCTATCTTGTCTCCCAGGACAGAGACAGCACCTATTTCCTGCTGAGGAGTCTCTGCTGGACCTTGGGAAAATGAACTGCAAAGCCCCAATTTAATACTACACTTACCAGCACAGTGTCTGAGTCTCTCACATGCAGTGGTAGACTTGTAATTCCTCTGCAGCATTCACTAGTGAGGGAAGCAAAGCACAGGGATGCTATGATGCTGTTTTCCCAAAGAGAGCTGTGATTCCAGAGTGGCCTCAAAAGGCACACTGAAAGAAAGAAAAAAAATTATCAAGGCTTCTTTTAAAAATCAAGCCATTTGCCTAGGGTGATGGAATGAGTTGGGACTGCAAGAATGAAACCTTGCCTTTCCTCATTTGGTATGTCTGAGAACTGTTTCTGTTCTAATTTATTATTATTGTATTGCATTATTGTGTAATTTTATTGCATTAAAAATCATGTGAATAGCACCATGGTGCTCTGCAAACAGAGAGCAACACAGACCCACTGCTCCAAGGAGCCTTGTTAAACTGCTTCCAGATTTGACTCAAGAGACCTACACTCTATTACCTTATGCAGAAAACATCTACACTGTTTTATTGTTGTTTATTTACTGAGCACTGAGGGTAAGCACTGCGTTGGGAGAACTTGCACAATCTGGACAGTTCTATCGAACTTGAGCTCTTCCGCAATGGGATGTGCTCATGTGGCCTCTTCCTTCTTCCCTCTGTTGTGGTACCCTAGCTCAGCCCAACCCCACAGCCTCTCTGTCTCTCCAGAAGCGGCTGACAAGACTCTGTTTCCCCCAGGCCTTGGAGGGGTGTTTAGACCCTGTAGACCATCTCTGCCTGTAGACCACCCTTCTCCTGCCCATGTTGGTCACACTAATGGCTGAGAAGCCCCAGGTGCCTTGGAGCAGCCCTGGGGTTGCTCTCAGTGCCACTTTCCCCCCACAAGAGCGTCTGTCTCCTCAGAGCCTGGGTAGCATCCACAAAGCCGGCCAGCGTTAGGACGAGCTTCAATAGCAGCGGGCTATCAGCAGCTCCAAGCAGCCGGGATGGGGTCTGCAGTGACGCTGGGCACACCCAAACGAGCTGTGGCTCAGGTCTGGACACGGGGAAGGCTTCGTGGCAACAGGGAGCCCAGCACACCCTGCTCATGCAGCTCCGACCCCGGGCACCAGATGGGGAAAGGCTCAGTCCTCAGGGGGTTATTTCTTTCCTTTCAATGGAGGAGACCCTCTCATGGGATGAAATATGCTCCTAGTAGGGGGGGAGGGAAGGAAATGCCCCACCATCCCCTCTCAGCCCCCAATCTGCTTTTGTGCTCTTGATCCCTGGGCAGACCCCAGCACCCCACCGCTGGTTACGCACAAGGTGCTGCCCTGAGAAAAAGCTCACACAATTACCAGCCATCCATCCCGCCGGGTGAGGGGACTCTGAAAGGTCTGTGGCGGCGGTGACTCAGCTCCGGCGGGAGGTCAGGGGCAGCAGGAGGGCAGCGGGAGGGCAGGCTTTGTGCGCCGGCCACTGCTGCCCGCTGCAGAGCTCGGCCATTCACACGGGGCCCGACTATGGGCCCCTTGGAGTTAATGAAAAGACTCTCCGGGATGTCAGGGGGTTTGGGGCTGAGCCCTCGGTGTGCAAAATTAGATCCACATCCTCTTTAACTCAGCAGCACTGTGAGCTCCAGGAGCACTCAGAGACGCCCAGGCTGAGCACTCTCAGGTAGGTGCAGGAAGCATCTTCCCATGGCAGTTGCTAAAGCACCTCAGGTTTTCTCTCTTCTTTTCTTTTTTTTTTTTCTTTTTTTTTTTTTTTTTAGGAGGGAAAATAATTAACCTTCACCTCAGGTCCCAACTCGCATAACCACAGATGAGATTCTACTAATAATTTGCTTGCTTAAGTGACTCATAATAAACACTGTGAGTTTACTTTTGCTTTGAGAGCAGCTGATCTTTGGAACAAACCGCCCACAGGCGTAAAATCATGTCACCCATTTGCTGATTTAACCCCCAGAGTGCTCACACATCTACAGACCTTCCTAAACTGCTGCTTGCAGGAAAGCCTGGAGTCTGGCAAATTTTGTCATAGATGAGATCTCTTCTTTACCTGTTTCAGACTGGAATGTCTTTGCTGAGGTCGGTGGCCGCCACATATGGGTCCAGGGATGAGGGTGGAGGCAGGGACTTCCTGCCCCATCCAAAACTGCTGACCAGCTATTTATTTGCATTTTCTGAGGTGGCATATTTTCCATATGACAAGCTCTCCTGAGGATCCTTTTATCCATTAATTATAGATGAGCATGCTCAGCCTTGATTCCCCCTCAGGGCAGCCTGAACCTCAGCAGTGCTGATAGGGGGTTTGGAAGGCACCAAGGCTCACCGTGACCTCACGCTGAGCACAGGATCCTAATGGGGCACCACAGAACTCATGGGCTAATGCCAGTCTCAGGAGGACACATCGCTCCTGTAAATAAAAAGAGGCAGGGTCTGTTTTCATAGAGCTAACCTCTTTTACCGCCGAAGAACAGGGTGGGGTGCCTACTCTCACTGCCTGCACAGAGAGCCCTGGCTTTGAGGTGCACAGACCATGTTTAGGAGGAGCCCAATGGAAATATCATGACCCCTTGTGCAACGCAGAGATGACAAGTACACCTGGCCTGGGTGTGCAGCTCCCTGTGCCAGCAGTGAAGCACCCTCCCATCTGCAAAGTGTGACCTGGGCATGCCTGGTGTCACGGCCGTGGTGCAGGAGGGACTGTGCCCCGTTCTGCAGGTGGAGATAACCGAGTCTGAACCAGCAGAAGGGCTTCCCCAAGGTCATACAGAAAGCCCTGCCAGAGCATGCCCTGTAACGTAATTTAAACATCAAACCCCAGTTTGTGGAGCAGGCAATTGCTCCGATGCTGTGCGCACATGTTCCTTTGCCCTCTGCTCTGTGCTCAATGCAAGCAAGGTTTGCAAGAGCAGCAAACTGGCCTCAGGCTGCTGAACAGCAGTTTTCTGTGGAGCTCTCAGACTAATACATTTTTTAGAAGAGAATTTTATTTCTCTTCATCCCCAGCTTATGATTTCAGCTAAGCAAAAACCTGCTTGACCTAATTTCTCCACCTTGCTGATCAAAGGTCATGTTTACCAGGATTATTTCAGTCTTCATTGTAAGCACAGCTGGTAAACAACATGGAGATTTTACAGTATTTAACTTTCTGATAGATTTATGGAGGCTTCCTGCCTGACTTCCTTTGCTTCTTTCAAAGCTATTGCACTCACCCTTCAGATGATACCATGTACTGTGTACCTTCAGGCCCAAAACCCAAGCTGAGTGAGAGAAAAGAGCTGTGTGTCAGCAATTATTTACCCTCCCTCCCCAGAGCCTGCCCCAAACCTCCACTCTGGATCATCTGCCTCCAACAGAGTGCTCATGTTAGGTCTGGAACAGCCCAGCCCTGCTGAGGTGCAGCGATGGGCATTGTCAGGCTGCCAGCTGCAGAGGTGAAGTCCTACCACCTCCCCTGGGCTAGAAGCTGCATAACCTCCACAAGCCAGTGTGAAGAAGCTCTTCCTCCACAGAGAAAGTGTTGAGGGCTGGCTCACCAACCCTCACTGCCTTTTGGCTTCAATCTGAGGGGAAAATAAAAGAAACCCAACAAAAGAGGTTTGCTGGTCCAGCAGTTGTCTAAGGAGTTTTGCCATAACACACTGCTGGGAGAACACAGGAATGTATCTCCATCCAACACCTGGCCTTCTCACAGTGGAGTGGTGGTTGGAAGGGTTCAGGCTGGATTTTCCAAGTTGCAAAGCCTCCCACTATTTGGATTTGAGAGACAATTTCTTCTGTCCCCCAGTTAAACAGCTCCAGTAGTGATAGCAGAGGGAAACAGTCCAGATCTGGCACTCCAGCCCTGCAAGTGCCTGGTAACACTTGGTGGCAGAAGGAGCAGAGGGTGTCTCTGTGGGCACTAGGTGTGCTCTGGAGTCACTTAGTAGAGGACAGGGACCATCCAGCTTCCCAAATGAGGATGCCTTCCTCATCCTTCTCCAAATAAAACCCTGGCTTCTGCAGCACCTTCATCAAAGCAGTGTTAGCATCACCAGTTACTCAGGGAGGGCAGTTTGGGAGCTTCTGCCTTCGCCAGAGTGTTCATGCCAGCAAAGAGATTATTCAAATCCTCTCCTGAGAAGTCAACCGGGGGAAGCTGCACTACGTGCAGTTATTGCCTCTGTACCACGGTATTGATCCTCGAGCAAAGTCAGTGACTCACAAGGAAATATTATTTCATCTACCAAACAATGGTCTAAATATATTGTATTCAGTGTATTTTATCTTCTTTCCATCAACCTCCACAGGGTAACGTATCTTATTCAAACACCATGAAGTCATACTTCCCTGGTACAACCATTTTCAATTATTTATTGAACAATGGAGGTTGGAATGGACCGAGTCCTGCTATGGTCAATCATTTCTTCTTTTTCTAATTGAGTCAGCAAAAGGTGGTTTAGGTGTTAACAACTAACAACTTGTTAGTTATTGCTTTGGAAAGGTTTTGGAGCAGGCTCCCAAAAAAAAGGGCATTGCTCCTTCTTCAGAGGCACTACCCTCACTAAAAGTAGTCAATGCAAGGCTTTACTTGCCCTCTTGCCCTGGGGAAAAGATGCAGGGCTGTACTTTTTCATATGTTTTAAGTCTGAGCTGTTTTATTTCATTTATATCATGAGGCAGTCAAAGAATATGCAGAAAAACTCTGGAAATATCAGCCTGTCTGCTTGAGGTTTCCAGGAACCTCCAAACAAGCTCTAAGCAGAGCATAAGGCAAAGCCCCAACCCACCTGTGAGTCTCTTAACCCTAGATTTCCTAAAAGTGCCACAGCAAATAAGCTGGTTAAGAAGTTACTCTGCACTACCTGAGACACTCTTGTCACCCCCCCATGCCTTCATGCATCCCCCAGCATCTGGGGAATAGCTGCTCTGGCAGCTCAGGTGGTAGATATGTGCAAGGACCAGATTTCCAGCTTCAGAGAGAAAGCTTAAATGAGACACGTGAAAAAATGTTTGTCGTTTTTTAAAAGAAAAACCCTCAGAAAATTCTGGCCACTGATGAAAAAACCAGGCTTTTTTATTAGAAAATTCTGAAGCTTTCTGAAGAGCATAGCAGCCAAAAAGCATTGCCATTACAGCAAGATAGGAGGCAAGTCTTTTAAAGTCTTTTATAAAAATATTTCTTAGTGTGAGTTAAGTTCTTGGCTTTCAGTAATCTACTGATTGCAATGGTACAACAGGAGATGGGGTCTATTTGCTTCAGGGGGCTGCCCTGGCTTTTATAAGGAAGTGGTGTAAATGAAGTTAAGCTGTAATTTGTGGATAATTGAGTGATCAGTGACAAATGTCCCTGTGACACACAACAAGCTGTCATGGAAAAAAGTATGCTGCTACAGCAATATGTCACATGTGGTCTTAAACTGATTATTCTAAATCATCCAGTGTCTCTGCTCAGTGTTTGCTTAAATAAAAAAAAAAAATCCCCCAATCTGACCTTTACAAATT
Organism: Dryoscopus gambensis; assembly: GCA_013389985.1. NCBI lineage: Eukaryota > Metazoa > Chordata > Aves > Passeriformes > Malaconotidae > Dryoscopus > Dryoscopus gambensis. The sequence goes on from WEIT01031028.1 coordinate 92,571, forward strand.
TTAATTTAAAATAAAAAATAAATAAAGGGCATCCAGAGACAAATTAGAGAAGATTTTGCTGCTGACTCGAGTGGACTCTGGCCAGGCGGCTGAACTGACCACTAACATGGGTAAAGTGAGATGCTCGCCCTCTTCACTTGCAGAAATGTCATGCAAACAAACATTTTCAGGTCAAAAACCCAGATGTGTAAAATAATAACCCGGTGTGGAGAGGTGGTGTCGCAGCTCCAATTTGCACAGATAGGCCGAGGGTAGCCTATAATCACAAACCTGAGCCTCCCCAAATATGCTCTTTCTGGAACACTGTGCCACAGAAAATTAATTGCATTCCAGCTCCAGGGAGCATTAGCACTTCTCTGAATTCAGGGCCAGCCTAAGGAGCAGCCGTGCCCTAGGCAAAGAATCCAGCCCCCTCCTGGCCTTTGCCCCTTCCTCTGCAGGGCTGAAAAGGAAAAATTATAATAAATCACAGCCTTTAGAGACACCTACTAAACACTGACTGGAATATAAATGTATAAATAAAATAGGAACTGAACGTACTCAGCCCTCGATTGTGGCTTTTCTTCCCTTCTCACTTTCATTTCTTCTTCCCTTTCTTTCACCTTTGTTTCACACATTCTCCTCTCCCCACCCCCTCCCCCTCGCCTCCCTCAGTTTTTCCCCTCCTTTGTTGTCTTTTACTTTCTAGCCGATTTCCAAGACTGTCCTTTCTCACCCTCTCTGTTCATCATTCCCTATTGGTAGTTAGATCTCTTTCCTTCTTCCTCAGCACTTTTTTTTGACTCTTTTCTCTTCCCCAAGAATGTTCTGAAGATAAGAAAACAGCCCTCTGCAGAACAATCTGTATCTTTCAGAGACTGCATCCTTATCATTATTTTCCTTACAAAGAGCAGTTCCCATTAAAGATACCTTATAAGTTTTATCAGGGCTGGCATTTAGGTATAAAAGAATCCAGAATCATTGGTTTCCTTTGGAAAGTTTGGCATATATGTGGTGCTTTCTTTAGATAATATGTTACTTGGGAGCAAACCTGTTACGCTTGTGCAAGATTTCTGTGACTGTGGAAGGTTCAAGCATGCAGGTAGTTAAAAACTGATCTGTCTTGGCAAAGGGGCTTAGTTCTGGCCAATTTATACACTGTTATTCTTACAAGTTTGAGTTACTGTGAGTCATGTAGAGTGCAAGGAGTAAGAAAACTAATTCATGATCCTACCAGCTTCTCTATTCACAAGTTTTATCACATTAACCATCTAAATCTCTCTAACATGATATAACACCCCCACTGGGGATGAATTATGTCAATATAAAGTTGCTTATGCTGCTCCAGTTACTCTGTCAGGGGAAGGGATGGAATTATGTACAGAAGGTCCCTTTATGTTGAGGTGCCTGATTCTGCCTGAGCAGCTGCAGCTATGAAAAGTCTCACACTGCTGGTCAGTGGAGCTCTGGCAGTACAGAAACTATCTGTAATAACCTGAATATGAGGAAGAAAAACTATTTTGTGAATGAACAGTTCTGCAGCAGAGAAGCTGTGTGGTTTTTCTGGGATCCTGTGGTATCCTGTTGACATCTGAAGCATTTTATCTTTGTTACAACACCTTTCCAAGGGATCTCTGTTACAACACCTTTCCAAGGCAAGCATTTTTCTTACTGTGTTTGCCATGAACTCCCTCCCAAGTATATCCTTTTCCCTCCTGCTGACTCCAGCTTGCCCTATATGTCCTCAGGATTTGTGTTGTAGAGGCACTGCTGGAAATGAAGAGGCAATTTCTGGTGCAGTTGCTGTTAGGGTTAGCCCATCTCAGCTAGGCTGCCATGCTCAGCACCTGCATCCCTGTCTGTGTTGAGAGGGGTCTCCATGGAGGAGTATATGGAGGTCTGGGAAGTCTGACATTGGTGTTTTCCCTTGCTCTACAACCATATATACAAAACACTGACATTATTGATTTTTCTGCACTAACTTTCCAGCAAACTTCCCAGGATGATGACTTGGCTAGGGGGAAAGTATGATCCTGTAGCCATAAATTCCATAGCTGTGTGTACCATAGCAGTGACCCTCAAATGCTGGCTCAGGGATCTGGCCAGTGTAGACCAGGGCTGCTTCCAGCCCATGGAGAGCCCACAGTGGTGAGCACTGGTGCATGGCCACACTTCATCCCAACAGGCAGTAAGGCAAATATGGGCACTCCTGGTCATGGAAACTGAGAAACATTCCAGGAGCTACTGTGGGCATATATCAGAGGTCTCAAGAAGAGAAATAAAGGCTTCAGACTTTAGACTTAAATATTGATCAAGGTTCGCCCTGGTAGTATGAGGCATGGTAAGCATCTGAGCTCAGTGTCATGGAGCTCAGTGCAAACTGATCCTGCGAGGAATGGGGCTGTGGCTGACCTTCAGACGTATTTCTGTTAGCTGTGGTCAGCTGCACTGGAGACCCACTCCCTCATTTACTAATTTTTATGGGTAGTGTATCAGATGTATGTTCCTGACAGGTTGCAGGCACATGGACAAAGATCCAGTGTGGTATGCAGTGCCGCAGGAGAAGTGTGCTCTCTTAACTCCCAGCATGACAGACCATACGTCCCTCCTTCCTTAAACTGCTCTGCAGAACCTTCTCTCTGGCTCCAAATGAAGTTCTTGAGGTTGGTGGTGGTGGTGCACCTCCAAAAGCTTGCCACAGATTAGTAGTGCATTCAGACAAACCTGTGCAACATCACCTGGCACATAACACGTACTGGATGTCTTGGATATATCAGGGATAAAAAGTGTGATCTTGTCAGCTTCATAATTCACAAAGTTGGAAGGGATTTTTAAAGGTCATCTAATCCAGCTCCCCTGCCATGAGCAGGGACATCTTCATCTCGATCAGTTTCATCTTCCAGGGTTGCCTTGCTGTCTCTGATCCCTGCTCCATTTGAGTTAACAGGACTTTTTGCCATCACTCTCAGGGAGCAGAGCTGGGAGTGCTGTTCTCACCAGAGTTAAATCCAAATACAGCATTGCTATTGAAAACAGGGAGACTTGTTTAAAGTATTGAAAGCATCTTAATTCGTCAGCTCCGTTCCTCAGATGGAATTTAATGTTCTGAGAAAATGTGCATATTTTCTCACCAGAAGAATAAACTTAATTGATCCTTTCATTTTTAACTCTCTGCCCGGTGGCAATCGGTCACCTCTTTGCAATAATAGTTGCAAAGAAAATAATCTTTGCTAGATCAGATGAAAAGGTGGAGAAAAAGTCACAGAATTAACTGGCAGAGCAATCTGGTTGTTGCCCTAACATATGGAAATAATAAGTGCCAGCCAGATAGAGCCTGAACACTGAGCTTTCATTTTGTTATTCTAAGCACAAAAATAAATATTTTTATGACTACATGTAAAGAGTAAAAGCAAATAGAGTTAATATGTAAAAATATACATTTTTCTTCATTATGTGTAATAATACATATTGATTTCATTACAATATTTTTGTTAAGATCAGTTTGCCTGGGAATAGTGATCTATTCCTAAAGCACAGCCTGCCTTTTTCAACCCATTTTTCTGAGGTGCTGTCCTAGTATAAAATGAAAGGGAAATATTAACTAGGCTGTATTATAAAGAGTTATACATTGGTTTGGGGGAGGGGAAGGCATTTGGAAAAATGTGAACTAAAAACATTTTTATTTTTGCAGTTGAACGTGTCTGTCTGATTTTCAGTCATGGACTACCGTGGGCGTGAAAGAAGTAATAGAGAGGGAAATGGCAGCAGTGCTCCAACTGTGAAACGTTCCAAGCAGTAACACACCAGGCTGCTTTGTGGCATCTCTGCAGCCCCTGTGAGATGAGGGCAAGGGCACTGCTACAAACCTGGAGCTCAGACCCAGCAGAAACTTGGAGCCAGGACAGCCACAGAAAAGTACATTTTGCAGCACTGCCCAGGCACAAGCAGAAGTGGGGTCACCCTTCCCCAGGATTGGCATTGTAGGGATTCTGCCAGTCCTGCCCACCACCTCCACTCACCCAAAGACTGGGTGTCCCACCCTTGCCCTGTGTGTCTCTTGTGATGCCTGATGACCACAAAGATCTGAATTTTGGCAAACACGTGCCTTCTGCAGCCCATCACTGGAGAATGATCTCAGACGCAGATGCGTCATTTGGAGTCCCATTTTATGTCACCTCTGCCCACCTACCCTCTGAGTTAATCCAGTTTATCACTGCCCCATCCCAGTCTGAGAGGCTGACAACTGAGCAGCTGACAGGCTCCAAATGTCCAACCACATTTCATACAGCACGGGCGGAAAGCTGTGAAAAAACCAGTCACAATCCCTTAGGATAAGGACACAGAATTTTTCAGGCACCATGGTGGGTAACTGCTGTTTGCTTTTATTATTCATGACCTGGTTCAGCCCAAGAGAGAAAGTGATATTTATGTGGATTTTGGGGGAATTCATACAATAAAAAGATAGAAAACTGCAAAGCCCAAAACCAGGCAGCCTTCTCACCCTTCCTCAAGGTGCAAAGACTGCAGTACCTGCAGCGGTTTTGCTGACACTGAAGCTGAACTCAGCTTCTTCTGCGTTCACTTTCTGAGAGCTTTATTCCCCACTCCAAAAGAGAAAAACCCCCTCAACCAACTCCAAGTTTCTTTGGCCCCATGCTCGTACAACAGCCCATCTGTCTGTTTGAACTTCTACAGGCAAATGGTCCCACCAATGTCATATCCCTCTATTGATTTTGGTCCGGGTGATGACACGGAGGTTAAAGATCAGCCTATATGTACATTATGCAGACGCTGAGGAATGCTGACATGAGGTGCTTGAAGCAGTAAGAAAGTCAAATCAGAGAGCACATTCAAAACGTTAAACAGCAAATCTTGGCTTTGCAAACATTAGTGCTGGCTGCATAGGGGAAACTTAAGCTTTTATATCCAGCAAGTCTATTCTATCAAGTATCACTTAGGCTGTAGGCTGATTTACCACACTTCTGTACAAGTGATTTAGCAGATACGGATTCTTTTTATGCAATGTGCTTATTTGTTTAAAAGCCTGTTATCATGTTGTGGATTTGGACTGAAGTGAAGTTAATGTTTTTTAATCTAGTGAGTGGGTGAGTTTGGCGAATTTTTTTAAATCTAATGAGTAGGTGTATGTATTGCAAAATATTTCTGAAAGTGGGCAAAAAAATCGGTGTTCCAAACTCTGGATAAATGAAGTGATATGTCAGCATTTGTTTTCTTAAGGGAGCAAATTATTTGTGCCTCCTAAAAGGGTAAAACAACATGTATGTTTCCATTTGTTATAGTCCTACAGCTAGTGAAAAATCTCTCCACAAGCAATGGATGCCCCGGAAAAAAAGTGTGATATTCCCAAAGAAGGTTGAAATGCTTAAATGGCGAGCCAGACTGGGGAGGAGTTGACTCTGAAAGGGGAGGTATTAGGGTTGACCCAAAGAACAGAAACTCAGGGCTGTAGTGCTGGGCCCATGAGGCTGGGAAGAAATTCAATACTGAATTCATTGCAGCTTTAGTTGTATCTTAGATTTTTTTCCCCAGAGTTCTATCTGAATGGCTTGAATCTGGCAAATTGGGTTGAAAACCATGAATGGGACAGTCTGGTCCCTGTGTTTTTGTCTCAGCTAGAATTCCACTTGCACTGCCCTGGTTTTAATTCCAATTTGAGAGTAACAAAGCACAACCAAGCATCTAAAGAATTTCCAAAATGGCTCATTCAAACACAATTTTAAGAATGGGTAAGGATGTAATATGGTTATTTTGGGAAAAGGATCCTCTCACAATCTTGGAAGAGCTGATGATATCAAGGAGACTTTTGTTTATCAGTTGGATGCCAGAGTGTGAAACTTTGGCCTTCATTTTTTTGGTGACTGTTGGTGGAATCGGATTTTAGTTCCATAGGTGAGGACAGCTGCTTACTAAATGCATTGTCAAAAAGTACTTTTTTAAAAATTTAATCCTGAGAACACAGCAGAAGCTTTCTGATCATCCCTATTGCTAAGGACAGGTAGCATAAAAGGACCAAGAAAAGGACAGTGGCAATACAGATCTCTGCTGGGTTCCACCATCCTTCCTTCTGCCTAAAATACACTCCTTTTTGTTTAAGTTTTCCTTTGTTTGGAAGTTCTGTGGCTTTTTGCTCTTTCTTGGCTTCCTTTTGCAGTTTCTTCCTGACCTCTCTGCTGTGACTAGCTCTTCTCTGGGCCACATGCAAATACTCCATATTCTCATGCCCTGGCTCGTTTCATGAAGTTTCATGTTGTTCTCAAAGGTCTGCCCTGAAGTCAAGTCATTGTGCAAGATGCAGGTTTTGCTTAAGAGCAGGCTAAAGACAAACAACAGAAAATACCTTCTGAGAAAGATGAAGAACCTCAGCTATTTTTAATTTCATCACCTTCAAACGACATCACGTCCAAATGTCTGCTTGAAATAATGGGACTGAATCAACATAGAATTTTGGCTCTTCTTCCTTATTCCACTCTAGTTTTGTATCTCCTTTCAAACAATCTTATTCCATGTCTCCCCACGAAGATACCTCTTTTGGAATCATTCAGCTCCGTGGCCTCATGCCATGCTTTGTTTGCTCTGTATTATACTACTCTTGTGCAAACTTTCTTTGGTGCAGGGATGTGCAGGGATTTGCTGGGCTTTGGCAAAGCTCTGTTTCTGCACGACTTCCATGATTGGGAAGTTCTGTAAATAAATAGTCATGAACACCTTTGCAAATTGTAAGATTGATAATGTCCTCCTGCGCATTTGATGTTAAGGGCCTCAGTTCTTTGCCAGAGACTTAGGGATTGGATTTGATGACCTTAGAGGTCTTTTCCAGCCTAAATTATTCTGTGACTCAATGACAACTGAAGTTAGTGGAGATGCATCCATTAACAGCACTTAAAGACAGGTGATTTAGTTACTTAATCTCATGGATGGTCAGAGGGTGGCCAGCTAAAGGCAATTTCCCTTGGTCTGTGTTTTCCTAAAGTTGCCTAATAAACCACATTGTTTATTGGTTTCTATGAGTCTTGTTTGAGGAGGCTTTAAGTCATTTACCCTTGATTTTGCTGGTACACATACGCCTTTTTGACAAGGAAGATGGTGTTCAGCAGACCCTATTCTCAACTGGAATGAAATCACTGAAGCCCAGTAAATGTGGGGATGCTTTTACATCAGCTGAGTCATCATCCCACAGTCATAGAAGAGGGATGCAGCGATGGACAAGATGGGCTATGTGGAAGCCAATGGCAAATGTCTCGATGGTTTCCTCAGAGCCAAGACTTCACCCAAATATGTGTGTGACCTCCTTCTAGGGCCACACGTACCCTGCAGCATTTAGCAGATTAATGAAACCCCATCCCCAGGCTGCCATAAAGCACATTTGTGGTCACGCATGCAGCTCTTGGGACAGGCTTTATCTCCTCTCATTGTTTGCTGTGTGTGTTTTAACATAGAGCCTCAGGACACAGCTTGGCTGTGGTACAGCATTTTGAATAAAGCCATCCCTAAGCCAGCCACGGCTAACACGCTGTAATTCTCATAGAGACACCATGTACTTTTTATGCTCCTTAACTCAACTGTAGTCACAAATCCCTGTTTGTACTGGCAGATCCTGTGAATATAAGCTTTAGGAGCTACTTGAAAAAACTGTACCTCTGTGATGTTTAGCTGCATTGCCTGGTCTTGCCTGCCTGCTAAGAGTAGCCCTACATAGTTTGCCTAATAAAATCCCACAAACCTTTCAGAACTTGCAATGCACATTATGTAGCATTCTGTGGAGGCTGTAATTAAAATCAAAAAGACATCAACCTATTAAAAACCAGCTCTGCAATGATTTTCTGAGTACAACCTGCTTATATACCAGTAGATGGTCATTCTTGCCACTTGCACATTTCTTTTAGCACACGACATTAGAACCATAGAATGGTTTAGGTTGGAAGGGACCTTCAAGATCAGCTCATTCCAACTCCTCTGCCATGGGCAGGGACACCTTCCACTAGACCAGGTTACTCAGAGTCCCATCCAGCCTGGCCATGGACACCTCCATAGATGAGGAGTGCCCAGCCTCTCTGGGCAATAACATTACTAACCACCACGTAAAAAAGAGCTCTTTAAAGCTGCTTGCTGAGACTCACAGTGGGGCTGAACACAATTCAACCTGCATTAAATTTCAGCAAAATTGATTGTTTTCGTGAAGACCCCAAACTCTGAGCTAGGACGATCCAAGCAACTTCAAAGATGTGATCTCTGCCCAAAGGAGCTTTCAACCAGACAGAAGCCCTGGAGGTGGGGCACTGGGGCAGCCAGGGAGACAAAGGGCAGCTGAACAGCATCAAGAGCTCCCAATAGTACAGGACAAGTCTTTATGCATGCGGTTCTTGTAGCTCACTGAATAGATTTATAGTCCTGCTTGGGTAATTTATTGTTGGCTAATTAGATATAAGATTAATTAAGTAGCTTGGCCCTTAATTACAAATTTGGTACCTTAATTTATTGTAATTTCTTCTAAATAATGGCTGTGCTCAAATAATGCTGATTTATACTGTGGTAGGATGCAAATACAATGAGCCCAACTCTGTGTTGTGCAAAAGCCTCTTTCACACTGCTCCCAGGGCATAACAGGGTCTTAAAGTGAGCACAAACATAATTCCTGCCCTCCAAGGAGCCTTTATAGTACCAGTGAGCCGCGATTCACCGTGAGTCAGCAGCAAGCCACTGTAAAGGCCATGACTTGCACAGCTGCTGAGAAACTGGGATCAAAGGAGCCGGCCTTGGACTCCCATGAGCCTGCCCTCAGACAGGGGAGCCCCGAGGGCAGGCAGTTGGTGTTTGTGTAGCACAACCAGCTTGAGCAAGTGGAGGTTGCTCCAGCCTTCATTACTGACCTGATTTTGCCTGCCAGCTCCCTCTCCCAGTTATTGCTCTGTTTTGTGTTGCCCTCTGCAAGCCTGGGGCAGAGCAACCAGAGTGTAAACCAGAGCTGGGGCAGGGGCTCAGACAAAAGGATATGAAATATTGGCAGGAGTAGGATGGCTCTGGACAGGGGGAGGGTTGGATGCTGAAGTGTGCAGGACGAGTGGCAGCCTGGACCAAGGTGAAGAAAGGGCTTCTGAAACACCTGACCCACAACTCCCAGGGGGCATCCTGACAGCAGTTTGGGGTAAAACATTGTTGGTTGCAGCTGCAGCAATCAGGGTTGAGGTAAAAAGCTTTGCTTATGGGTGTGTTGATTTTCTTCCACTCCTCCCTTTCCTCTGCTTAAAACTAGATCCCTAATGGAAGGAGGAATCAGTACAAAATCTCTGTACTCTGTTGAAAATGCCAACATGCATGAAAACCCTTGATTCATCCAAAAATGACTAATCTGTCTTGAGTATTGTGCAGTGCCCGATTTGAAAAGCACTTCCCTGTATGATTTTAAAAAGCTTTAAAATGTTCCTGGTTCCACTTTGTTTGCTCAATTACATCCTGGAGAAGTGAAAAGCAACAAGTTCACTTTCCTAGATGGTACATAAATAAAGCTGCTGACCAGTCTCCCAGCAGCCCCTTCATGGATTTAACTTTCTCAGTACAACAGCATGAGGTGATTACGGCAGCTCTAACCAAAAATCTCAGTCATTACTCTACAACAGGTCCTATAAGTCTTGCAGCCTGCTCTACCATTTCTCATGAGATTTGCATGTTTTTTTCTAAAATGCCTTTTACCCTTGGCCCTGGATAGGTGAAGGCAGTGTGCAAACATCATCACCTACAGATCTGGAAGTCTGGTCCAGGTATTTTGTATTTCTTTTCACTTGTTAAGCTCACCACTCAGAAGCAAAGAACCATGGATGAGTCATCTGAATCCTTACCCATAATCTTGGCCACTGAAGTAATGACAAAAATCATCATTTTGGCTCCTTGGTCTCTGAAATATTCATCCACTGTGTTAGTGAGAGATGTGTTTGGACCCAGCCCATGCACACCCGTAACTACCTGATGAGAAGGATTCAGAACAGATTGTCACCAGCACACACCCTGCAGGACCCCTTCCCTCTGCTTGACAATGCCTTGGAAGTGAGTTTGGGTCGGAATTTATGATACAGATTAATACCCTGTATCAGGCCCAGTGAAAGCAATGCTGCATAAGGATATGATCTAACCCTGGAGTTCCCTTTTTGGATTAATATTTATGGAACCTGTAACCCCAGCTTAAGCTTTGGGCTCTGGGACAGGAATCATGTTTTCCAGAAGCACAGCAGAGCCACATAAATGTCAGAGGGATGAAGATAAGGCTTTAGCAATGTCCCTGGTGCTGGGATGTTAAGTTTTTGTACTGGAGTAGAGCGGGGAGCACCCACTGCTAGGTTCAGCCTGGGGAAAGAGCCATCCTCTGCAGCCCCAGCCACAAGAGCAGGAGCCATGCCAAGGTGAGGGGCTGTTAATTCCAACAGGACTACCTTCAGAAAGGATCCTGCTGAGAAATCTGTCTCTAAAATTATCTTGACCCTCTGCCATACACACACACACACTTTTTAAAGGGATATGAAATGAATCTTCTCTTTATCCGTCCCCTTGTGAAATATAAACAATTCTTGATGGATTTGCAGCTTACACTAGTAACTGACAGCCTGCTAGCTGCTGGCATGATTACTTACAGTCTGGCAGGCACGAGACGACAGCGATGCCTACAATGTGCAACCCTCGAAACATGGTATTTTTCAATGTTGCTGAGGATCAGATCTTCAGATCTGCTCAGTTCTCGTCTGAGCAGCAAAACAACTGGCCAGAGAGCCAGCAAACTCTGTTTTGAGACTGATCTCTGCTGAAAACCTGGCCTGAACGGGTGTATTAAAAGGGACAAGTCTCCTCTGAAATGTTAGTCTACGCTGTGAGTGCTGAGTACTTGGAAACCAAGCCCTGAATGTGCCCTTGTGTGAGCTGGGTTTTTCTATATGAACAGTTAAGCAGACCCTGCCTATGTCCCATTCCAGGGAGCTGGATGCCTTGATGGGATTCTTTCTGAGTGAGTGTCTAAATCACAAATAGATGGAACACTGGCTAGGCACAGCAAATAAAATTCCTTATTTGCTCACATAAAAGCTGCATTCAAAAAGTAGGGCACCACCATTGCATACATCTGCTCTCAGCCAGCTAGCAAGCTGGAGCTCACCTCCATGCCAGAGAGAACTTGGAAACTTGCTCAATATTAAAGCAAATCCTGCCTAGACCAGTAAAAAGCTTTTCCGGGTATAAAGGCACCCACTGGCACCAGCCATGTGGGGAATAGCCCTACTTCAAATAACTTTTTGCAAACAAAGGTGATTTGAGCATTCAGGTGCCCACTCTGAGCATTCTGCCCACCCATCTGGCATCAAACCTTTGCTCAGACAGTAGATACCTCTGTGGGACCACACAGCACAAATTCACCAGTGACACAGGGAGGCATAAGAGGGGAGGACTTCTCTATCAAACGTGTGCTGAAGGTTGGGGTTTGGCTGCCTGTGGCCATGTACATCAGATCTGTCACTGGAAGATGCTAGGCGGGCAAGAGGGCCACTGCCTGGAGACATGCAATGAGTTCTTGTTCTTACAAAGATGAGGTGATGCGCTCTCCTAGCAACTGGACACCGAAGTGATGACCAGGCTTTCTGCCACCACCACCTCTGGGAATAGTTTGCTTCATTATTTAGGAAAGAAACACACACAAAACATATTCTTGGGAGAAAAAAAAAACAAAACAGGCCACAGATATTTATGTCATGAAGCAGAGCAGACCTTCTGCTCCCACCTGGCCTACAAAAGGTTACAGGCTCCAAACCAGCTTAGCACCTGAGTTTCTAACAAAGTGAAGCTATTAAAGAAAACCATGAGCAGGTGAAGCAAGAGAAAAGGAGGGAATGGGGTCTGCGGGGGAAAAAATACATTTTGTTCTGTCTGCTGAGAAAAGGTGGGAAAGGGAACTTGTCCTTAGAATGTGTGTAGCTTGAATTGAAAATAGGAATGAAATTCAAGATCAAGGACAGCAACTGGCATTTTTGCTCTGACCCAGAGGTGCCCGTTATTAAGGTCTGTCTGTTATACAAGAAAATCTTCTGGAGACAGAGCTGGCAAAGTCTGCAAGTACCAGAAATGTGCTCGAGATGCTGCTTTGACAGGTGGTCCATGAGCGGCTCTGAAAGTGCTGTCAAAGGAAACAGCTCTCTTGGAGGACACCATCAGTGCAGCGCTTTCATAATCATCACATGCAAAGCCTCAACTGCCCCTTGCTGTGTCATCTCATTCATGAACAAAATAACTTATTTTCTCTGTGTTCTGTGTTTTGGGGTGCTTATTTGCTGGTACATTGTGTCTGTTATCTATAGGAACACACGTGGGTTGCAATACATTTTTAAATGGTTTGTGGGTGACCTGAACCCTTTCTGTGTGCCCACATCATCTCCACACACTGAGAGTCTTTTTGGGCACCATGGTAGAAGCACACCACAGATGCCCTGTTGTGCCAGCCCTGGAAGAAAGGAAAAGAAACACTGGACAGTTTAGGAACAGTTAAAAAATGGGAGAATTTTCTTTCCTGCACTGCTGGTTGGCACCTGATGTACAGCCTGAGGCACGGGTGCTTTGACTCCACTGTCAGAGGATCCAGCTCAGCACTGGTGCTGTGATCACGCATCAGGGCAGGCTCTGGCCCAAGTTGGAATTTGGGTACGAGTACAAGCCACTTAAGGCTGGCTGGGAGCACATGGCTCTTTGGTAAGGACTCAGTGCCATGGTTCCATGCCAAGGCCTGATGATGCAATTCTCTCCTAGCCCTCAGTCTTTTTGTAATCATAAGTGATTTTTGTATTGGAAACTTTCAAAACAGTTGCCTAGTTCACTCGACGTTACAAAACTTCAATAATTACTGAAATCACGGGATCCTAGAAACTGAGGGAAGAATAAACCACTGTGAAATTTCCCTGCATCTCACACATGCAACCTGTTCCAGAAAAGGAGATGTCACAAGCTGTTTCTTCTAATTTTAATTATGTTTTAACTTTTCCTAATATCTGCCCAAAAAGCCTGTGGAGAAATTACTATATCCCACTACAGCTGTCTGGTGCTCCAGATAAAATTGGTTTTTTGTTAATAACCAGGACAAACAGAAGCAGGTTTGTGCTCATGCAGGGAGCAAGCAAATGTAAGTCCCTTCAGCATCTATCTGCAAGATATTTGCACTCTATTCCCATGTTGCCAGAGAATCAGTTCCATGGACTGTGCCATGTTTTACAAAAGGCAGTTGTTTTCTGTTCTTTCCTTCCTATGTTTTCTGAAATGGGCATTGCCATTTCTTAGCAGCACAGTTTATGAACAAGGTACATGAACCTGGGTAGTGGCCTTTTTTATATTCTTTCCTTTTTACTGAGGGATAATTAGCAAAGCTTTTAAGTCAGGAACATACAATTTTTCTTGATCCCTGTATCAGAGCTGTATTTCCAGAGGAGCAGGAAAAGAAATTTTTAATGGATTGCCATGGCCGCCTGAACACGTGATTGGCTGTGCTTCATTTCTGGGTCCAATCTGACATAGTAATTTTGTCTTGAATTTAAAAAAATAAAAATAAAAAAAATGAAAAGCAAACCAACCAACAAACAAATAAAAAATCAAAACCAAGCCCACCTAAAAACCCCACAGTAAGGACTAATCCTCATTTAGTGCCAAGGAAAAACAGTGGTTTCAGGTCAAAGTGGTGGCAGTTGCCAGTGATTACTTGCATCCTTTTACAAGAGAGGCCTCATTTTGAGTGAGGGTGTTACAATCGAAAGGCATTAAACTTCCTTTTCAGCTTCCAAGCTCGACTGCATTTTCCAATACGTCTTCCAAGAAGTCCCTTACTATGTCCTGCCCTGGACACTCCTACCTGGGAGATGTGATCACAAACTTTCATGCAGCTGCTATACCCTGTCTTGCAGTGGAGCTACTGGAAGGTAGAGATCATTCCTAATCCCAATGAGATTTTTTCTCCCACCTTTGTCAACCTCACACTTCCATCATGAATCATTTGTGGATAAGAACAGCTCTTGTTTTATAGCTCTCAAATTTTTCCTTTCAAAATTGCATCCAGGTTTGTGGATAATATTATGGTAATTCCAGCAATATGTTACAATCAGTCATTAGACCTTATCAGTCTTCTGAGGGGTAAATGACAAAGTTGAGTGCTTTTTATCAGACATATGTGACATCCCAGCATCACTTTGTCTAGCAAACTGTCCATTTGCAGCAATTGAGAACAACACCTTTCTACCCTGTAACTCGTAACAGTTCAACCAACATGTGCTGCAGAACTTCATCTTGTTTGCAAAAACTCTGTGTTTGCATCCTGTAACCTTAATTTCAATCTCTTCTGTTACAAATGTCATTCTCAACAAAAGAAATGCTGCAAAAACCTCCACTTACCTTCCAGGACTACAGAGCCATGACTGAGAAGCCAATCACTGGATTGTTCCCATCTAAGAGCAGTTTAACACAGCAGTGCCTGAGTTCTCTCCACAACTTCTCAACATGAAAAGTTGTAAAAACATGATGCATGAAACATTCGGCTGGAATGTTGCCAGGGAGTATTTTTTAGGGCCTCTGTGAGTCCATCTTTATTTGTGGTTTCTTAAATTCAACATGACCCTAAAAACTAGAGGGCAACTTGACACCTCTGAAATACTGCAAAATGCCACCAAGTTCTGTGTATGCCAGAGCCCAGGAGCTTTGTGAGTAATGGCTGTCAAGCTCTGGCCATTGTTCTCAGTGGAGAAGTATTGTTCTTTGTTTGTAGGGTTTTTTAAAATTTAATGATCAAAATTGTTTTGGCATCACTTGCTGCTCGAGCTGCCAGGCCCATGCACAGAAACATTGCTGGCACAAGCCAGGCAAACAGTGTGATTTTTCTGAGCCTGGGGGAAATTTCCTTCCCATTGGAGAGAAATACAGAAGCTTTTATTGTCTGAACATTCAAAATACACCTGGGCTGACAGGTCGGGGAAGAAGGAATAAGTACCTCTGAGCTTAGCTCATCAAGGTTTGCGAAGAGAACATCTGTGACAGGGATGTGGCACTTGGGGACATGATTTAGGGGAGAACATGGTGGTGCTGGGTTAATGGTTGGACCCAATGATCTTAGAGGTCTTCCCCAACCCTAGTGATTCCATTATTCTGTGAATACATCCTCAGGACCAAGCTTCCCACATGTAATTTAAGGGTCAGTGCATACTGTTTCCTGAGCCCAGCTTGCCCGGCTAAGACTGGAGCCAGAGATCTGCCTTTCCCCTGCTGTCTCTTGGGAAAACTAGGAGCAGACATTAATACGAAGCTGCAGTGGCTGCCAAAAATGTGGAGTATTGTTATTTAAACCTTAATTCGGTTACAATCCTCATCACCTCCTCGAACACCTGTCTTACTCTTAACCAACACTTCTGTGTGTGTCTGCACCCATAAGAAGTGTGTCCATGCCAATAAGGCTTGAAGCCAGACAGCCCCTGGTGGTTTTTGTGACTAGATTGTCTCTTAGAAGCCATAAGCAGGCCGATGCAATTAGATGTCAGCACCCACTGCCTTAATGTGTAGGAGCTGTGCTTCACCGTTAGAGCAAATTCGCACCCAATTTGCATTCTGACCCCTTGCAGCCCTGTTATCTAAAGGTGTTCTTTTCTCATGATAAATGTATGAGTAATTGCATGCTGAGGAGGCTGGTTGTAGGGGTAGCCTAGCGGGGCTTTGGGCTATACTTATCAGATTTTTTTGTGTCTTTTTCAAAGGAAAGACATAAAAAGTGAAACATGAGCTGATGTGACTGGTTTTATATGCTGTGAAGCAGGGCCTTGAACAGTTTAATATTTACCACCATCAATCAGTCCTTTCTCCCCAGCTGAGGAAATTTTTGGACTCAGCACACTGAAACTGCTGTTTTTGCCAAATTTAAAAAAAAAAAAATCAAATACAACAAACAGAAGATATTTTGTCCTGTTTCCTGAGACCTGTTAGCCAGTAAATACATTTTATTCTAAAATGCATTTTCCTTTGTTAGCAGCACAAACTATTCTGCGTAGAACAGTTTGCAGAAAAGACACGATGAGTATTTTTGTATGTGATGGACCCTTAAGTCATGAGAAAATATCATGCACATCACTGGATTTCAGCTGGAGGGTTTAAAATATTCTTAAAGAAATGCAAGTATTTTGATTGGTGTTACTTGCTTTATCACACCAGTGAACTCGGTTAGAGCATGGTGTCAGTAACACCCAGGTTGTAGGTTTGATCCTCATAAGGGCCATTTACTTAAGAGTTGGACTCGATGATCTTTGTGGGTCCCTTCCAACTTTCATATTCTATGAAATCTGTGTACGTCTGTATGACTATGAATGTTAAGGTTCCAAAGCCTGAAAAAAGGAGGAAAAGCATGGATGCAGATAAGCGCTGTGTCTCTGCAGTTTTATTTTCCAACAACATTTGTTACCTCACACAAGAGAAATGCCTCATTTTTTCCCAAAAAACACACTGGACTTCAAACAGGAAAAAGTTTCTTTATACAATGGGGCTGGGTGGCAAAAAGAAACGGAATCATTTCCAAGTGTGACCAGTTAGAAACAGAATACACCATGTGGCATAAATCAGCAACATGGGGGTTTGTTGTACTGTGAAGTTTTTACTGCTGCGGGTTTTGGTTGTCTGTATGACACATGAAATGACAGAAAGACAGAAGCTCCATAGGCTCTGACCAGCAAGAGCCATTCAGACTTCATGGCCATGCTCAGAGCTGCAGACCAAGAACAAAAATGAACGTGTGGGAAGAAGAGCTTTTCTCAACACAAAAAAAAACAACAACCAAAAAAGCACGATTTGGAAAGGTTTCAGAAGTCTTACAATGGAAAGAGTGTATTCTATGTAATTGCTTAACTTTCCCATCGAGCTATTATTGCTTACTTCAGTAGTCAGTTTTATGCACAAAAAGGCCATTCCTGCTCTCCAGAGATCGTTGCCAAAATATATGCGATGAGATAAATGGGGTGGAAAAGCCTCATTTTACGGAGTCTTGAGACAGTGGGAGAGACTGAAACCTAGATCAGAGAATTTATTTGTGTGACTAAATATACTTCTAGAAACAGGCTTTAAAGATTTGGCTGCTCTTGCACAGAGATCTGCAGTAAGGTTGGACTCCCCCAAGAGTCTCCATCCAGAAGAAGAAAGTGGAAGTCTCCCGGTGTTCCCTGCCTTTGCAAAGCATCTCTGTTTTGGACATCCTCTACATCTCGCAACAGCTTCAAGTCATCACCTCCTTGCACCTCCTATGAAATCTGCTCTCTAAGCAATCTGGGGGAGTGTATGCTCCTAATTGTTCCTAATTAGGGGATTGCTGAGGAAGGTCAAGCCAAAAGGGAAATTCTGCAACTCCTTGCTCATATCTCCCACCTCCTGTTGTCCACAGCCTGGTTCCTGCTCGTGGGCTCTCATATCATCTGAAGCAGCATTAATTAATTAATAAGTAGTCTTTATGTCTAAAATCAATTAGATGGTACAGACAAAGCTTTTCCTTTGTAACGCTCCCTAGCTCCTGAGAAGAGCATCTCTTGCCCTTTGCAGAGAACATCTTTTTTTAATTAAGTTTTTTATTGAGCTGTTCAGAAAAACCAGAATTACAGAGCTTCAAAAATACAATTAGCATAATGTAACAGTAACATCACTAATGAGGGCTGGCATGCATTCACCCAACGGGGCATGACTTCATGGAGCACAATAGCAGCTTCTTTCTGCAAAACCAAAAAGACCCAGCCCAGGCAGCCATCGCCTTTGTGTTGCACAAGCTGAGAACTGCCTCCACATCCTGGTCTCTGCTCCACACAGGGATGCTGGAGCTCTTGCAAATGTATGAACAGCCTGCAAACAACCTGACACACCATCAAAGGAAAGTAGTAGAGAATAAACTTCAGACGTGACAGCGACGTAAATGACTTTAAAATGTAGCCACTCCCTCTGGTTGTTTCAAAAGCTGATGAAGAACTGTGCCGAAAAGCCAATCAACAGACCACAGAATAAGGGCAGATTTCATATGATATAGGACAGTTACATCAGGCATAGCTCAAGTGACATGTATTCATAAACATAGCAAATTTCTGACAGAAGGTAGGGATTGTCAGTCAAAAAGAACTGAAAACGGTGCCGTGTGCTCACTTGCAGACCTGCCTTAATGAAGTGAATTAATTTAGCCATGGAGACCACTATTTTTCAGGTGGACAAGCTCCAATACTGTTGTCTGGAAATCCTCTCATTATTTGTTTCCCAACATTGTTTAGGGGTTCCTTTGAGATGGTAAGTGTTTTAAAACTAGAGTAACATCATATGTACAATGCCTCAGTGCACATTCTCCAACATTTTAAGGGGTTTCCTTGTGAGAAATCCTGCTTCTGGTACAGATATTTGTGCATGGAGTACCAGAATTGTGAATTTTTACAGAGAGCATTACAGCACAAGAACATAGGCTCCTATTCAGAGCTTGTGTTTAGCTTGGAGTACTTGCACTCAACCAACATTTAACCACGTGGGCTGAAGAAGGTTAGAGAGTTTCCTACCCAAGCAGTGCTGTGTAACTGTTCATGCAGGGATATTCAACAGGAGATTAGACTTATGCAAGCTCTGAATACATTTTAGTACAGACCTCGTAGTCAGCAAACTTTCCAAACTGACCTCTGCATTTCCCCCTGCTTAACTTTATCCCGTTCTTTCAGAGTTTTCCTGGGGCATCAAGAATACTGTTTATCCTGAGTGAATCCACTGAAAGCTTGCCAGTGTGTCTTTAGCTGGAATTTGACAAAGAAATTTGTGGGTTTTTTCTTAACTTCTTCTTACATACAGCACCATGCCTGTGCTTCCCTCACAGAGCTGTTGGTCACTTCAGTGGTGCCTGATGATGGCAGCCTGACTGGTGCTGACCACTAAACATTGCAACTGTCCATCAGCTTCATCGGACAAATAAACCATAGCACTAAGTGCCACGTCCAGTTGTTTCTTCAATGCTTTCACTCCACCACTTCTTTGGGCAGCCCGTTCCAATGCTTAACAACACTTTCAGTGAAGAAGTTCTTCCTGATGTCCAGCCTGAACCTCCCCTGGCACAGCTTGAGGCTGTTTCCTCTTGTCCTGTCACCTCCCCCCACCTGGCTACAACCTCCTTTCAGATAACTGTAGAAAGAGATAAGGTCTTCCCTGAGCCTCCTTTTCTTCAGAGTACACAACCCCATTTAGCACTGGAAAAGGCAAACTGTACTCTTAGTCCCTCCCAGCATGGGTTAATATTTTGTGAGACTGGCTTCTGCCACAAAATTCTGGTTGCCACCAATCTTTATTTAAAATGAGTCCAACTAGATTATTGGGAGCTCAGAAATAAATTCTGCAAGGACCAGGCTCAGAATTACAGTCCTCAGCCTTTGTAGGGCCACAAACTCCTGCTGGGAGAAAGTATGACAAGGGCTATTACAGAAAATAGCATAAAAAATTGCCTGATACCTCCCTGGTTTTCCTTATGACAAAGGTCAGACTATGGTCCAACCTGCTGGAACTGCTGAGCTGATAGTTTTTGATGCCTTTCACATGTTTTGGCTGCGTAGCTTTCACTGGCTCATCTTTTGAGGTTCACTCAGTGTTGCACCCACAACAACTGATTGAGAGATTGTGCAAGCATTGTGAAAGCTGCTCTGGAGCAGGATACGTGCTCACCGTGCTAAAGTGAAAAAGTGCAGGGGTTGGAAGTTGCAAACAGAGCTGTGTATACAAAATTCATTTTCTGGCTACTCCCTTGAACTCAGAACAGCTAATCTTAACAAAACAAAAGCAGACAGGCAAGAGACATGGTCCAGAAAGGCACAGTCAACCTGACTTATCAAACAGCCGTGTTTACCTTTTGACACTGTTTAATTCCATTTACAATTACTGATCTAAGACAGTTCTGCTAGGGTATTGGAAATCTTTACAGCTCCAGGGGAAAAAGTGTATTCTCTTAACAGTTTTGTTAGCTCAACAATTTATTCTTTATTTATATTGGCTTTGATGTGAGAGAAGAAAGTGAAAAAGAATGTAGAAAGTGGGCAGTTTCATAATACGAGTATATTTATCAAGTGAAGGAGCTTTAGGAGACAAGGAAAAACTGCAATGTGAAACACTGCAAAAACACAATTAGGAACATAAGTATGAAATTATGCAGTGTAACCTGATTTCAACATTTGCTTGCCTGGTATGAAGGTAAAGTCTTTTAATGGCATTTCCAAAAAAATAAATACTTTCTTTTATGATCTAGAACTCAACCAGGAAACTGCACCAGCAGTTGGCATCACTACGAGGAGGAAATCATAGCGTGCAGGAGACATGATGCCTCAACACTTTTAGCTGCTGAAGTGTGCCTGAGATCAGCAGAGTCTCCCAAAGGGTGTTGGGATTAAATTTATCTGAGGAGGAAGAAGAAGGGGAAGGGCAAGGATGAAGGTATTGTGAGGATATTTCTATAGTCCAATCACCAGTCTATGGATTCAGTACCATCATTAGTGCCCTGAAGTACTTGTGGGCTCAGAACAAAGCTGATATCTCTGTCCCATTCTCATCTCAGAGCCTTGATGTCTGCATGTATATAATTTTTACATCACTCTTATATTTATTTCTGCTTGGTGTGCTAAAGCAGCCCAACTGGCCTCACTTTAAGAAAGAGAAAGGTGGCATGTATCCAGAGGCTTCTCTACACGAGGAAGTTGCACAGGGTGACAGTCGTCCCTTGTGAGCACACTCCCCTTCTCTCTCGAATAACATTCCTTTTTTTCCAGCTTGGCTCAAGCCAAGATGAAAAATGTTCTGTTGCACTGGAACAAACGTTTGTGGACAGCTGTTTGACACCAACAATTGCATGGTGAGGCTGCTGGGGAGAGGAGAAGCCCAGGTGTCCCTCAGAGGGAAGTCAGGCAGCCCATGACAGAGGAGGACACACAGCCTGGGTCTTCCAGATCCCCTGAGGCTCCTCCCTGGACCCTTCTGGCCTCTCTCTCATTTCTCTGCACAGATGTGGAAACTCTTGCACACAGCATCGAGGGGCCTGGATCTTCCTAGCTAACAAAGCTTGCTTGATCTCCTCTCTAATAGGAAATACATGTCATCTTAAGCATTTGGCTTGGTTTGGACTCAATCTGGCTTTTCCCCTCCTTTCTCAGAAAAATTCTCCTTGTCTGAATGTGTACAGAGTTGCAGATGGTCATTCACAAGCTTTGCATGCTTGGGAAAGAAATAATGGGTTGAACCTATGATGGTAAAAGGTTTTATTGCTTGGAAAACTCCTCAGTTGTGTAAGTGGGAAGGGGAGGATAAGAGAAGCCCTCAGTGGTTTTCTGTCCAGAGTCCAGCTCCTTTCCAGAGAACAGATGTAATAATGAGAAAAGGATGGAAAGGTCTTGCTTGGGTCATTTCTTGGGTTTACCTGACGTGGGGTAGTTGCTAGGATTCCCTCAAATGACCCTTTCCTTTCCCTGGTCCCTGTCAGGGATCACAAACTGGGACATCCCACCTGGAATGCAGGTTGTGGTGATGGATTGTACACAGCCCTGCCTTCAGATACTGCTACTTGCTGGCTGAGCCAAGACATTGCCCACACCTATAAAATGGATGAAGTAAGGACCACATTTTCCACATACCACCTTAGATGAGCCATCTAGAGACATTGATCAGGCAGGAATTCGCAAGCACAAGCTGGACACGTGTACTTTCAGCCATCTGATTTGAATATCCTTAGGTGTGTTTTCTACATGCATATGGGAAAATGCAGGTTTTCATTGTTTCAGAGGTTGGTCTGAAAAAAAGAAAACCTACCTTTTTTGATATCTAGCAGAAAATCTTTTAATTTAAAGAGGTGCTGAGAAAGATTGCAACAGAATATCTACCAACCAACCCAGTCTAGAGGGGAGGACAAACCAAGATACTCTTTTCCCTTGTTCCTTTTTCTTTTTCATGAGAGACTCTTCTCAGGCAGCAGGATATAAAATATCCTTCATGGCAGACAAAGAATTCCATTTCACCTCTAAGTTTCTTGCCCCGTTGTTTTCAGTGGGGGAGTTTGTTTTTCCTGTATGATTGGAATAATTATCCTGATGAGGTAAAGAACTGGGACAGATGTTCTCCCTAACTAATAATAAAAAGTGTCCTTCAGCTTTTTATTGTTCTGAAATCCACTACTGTCCCATGATATCCCACAATGGGATGCAGGTAGTGAATATTTTAGGAAATGGAGTGTTGTTACTGATATTCCTTCTTATTTCAGGAGAGGACAGGACAAAGTGTGCAATGTTAAATGAAACTGTATGCTCAGTCTCTCCAAGGAGGAAAACAACTTTTTTAAAAGCTCCTAATTGTTTCAGGTTACCTACCCTTCACAAGAGAGAATTATTATCGTTTTGATTTCACCATGAAATGGTGCTGCCAGCTGTCAACAGCTCAGGGAACAGTTAATTATATTTTTGTACAGCTGTTCATAAAACTGTAAAAAGCTGCTGTCCTCCTAAAAAAAAAAAATATTAAATTCTTGGCATCGGTCCTTTGGGGAGAATAGTTAACAAGTGTCCAAAATACTTGCAACTGGAGAGCCAGTTTCTCATCTTCCTTTTGTGAAGTAAAAATGCATTTCCTCTGGTGTATGGAGCCATATAAGAAACTCCATGTTTAAAATAAAACTGGAGTAGGCTGGAAAATAATCTTGTGTGAAAGTATTCACAGGCTTGAAAACAAGGATTTGGCCACGTTGCTGTCTCTGTGAACCCATCAGTGTCCATCATGCTCTTCCTTAACTGGGCAGTCAGTGCTGTGGTCCATTCACCTTGCAGGTGCTCAGAACATCTGGGACCGTCAGCTGGAAACAGCACTGAAATGGATATGGTAGGATCCACATCTTGCAGGCTTCCCTAGAAACAGGACCTTCACCTGCCATGGGCTCCGGGGCAGTGTTGGTGCTAAATGAACATGGAGAGAGGCTTTTCCAGTAGCCTGATGGCTTCTGCAAGATCTGCTAGAACAAAGCCCATGCTGAGGTTGGTTAAGCAGTTGGTGACAGCACATGGCTGCAAGGGAGGATGGCAAAAGCACTGGAAAATGCAGCCCAGAGACATGAGTAAGTGCTTGGCAAGATGCAGTGTGCTGCTCTATACCTCGAGAGAGGAGTCAGACACTGCTGCTAGAGACTCCTCAAGCATCCCCATGCCCAACACCCTTGCATGTAATAAGAGGCACAAACACATTGTCTAAAATCTGCTCCCTTGATAGCTTGATTTAAAAGCATAATAATAATAATAATAATGATAATAATAATAGTGAAGACCTAACTTCTGAGCATCTCTTTTGCAGATAACTCTATACTAGATCTGAGTTATCCAAGTGATGAGCCACGCCCTGCTTTTCACTGTACTTCAACATTTTCAGAATATAAAGCAGCAGGGATGGTAAGAAATGGAGCAAGCAATCTAAAAATGGAAAATAAGGCAGAAAATTGCAATTTAACTTCATCAGAGCAATTGTATGGAACTGAAAAGCAATTTCAGCAGCCCCAAGACATGTTAACAGCCTTAGAGAGTCCAGACATAAAAGCAAGGTATTTTTCAAACTTCAAATGGATCTAAAGTTTCCTAGCAGGAGGAAATTGTTTTAGCTTGTAGCTTTCTAATGAGATGTTGGAAAAGCTTAATGGTGGAGTAGACTCTGCCCTAAATTACACTGAAGAAATTTCACTTTAAAGTACAAAAATAACTCTGGGTGGAGATGGCCTTACCAAAGGACAGCGTTTAGCCCAGCATCTTTAAAGTTCATGCACCTACATGGTCAGAAACTCTCCTGCCCTGAATGGGAAATGGTGGATAAAATTCCTCAGAACTGGAGTCAGTTAAGGTTAATTCAGTTCAGTCTTTCTTGCAATAAATGGATGTAAATGAGGCATCCCCAGTGGAGACAGATTTACAGCAGGCAAAACAGCTATAAAATTAAGAACAGGAAAACGAAGCCAGTCTCTGATAAGAAGGTGTGAGCTAATTATGAGCTTCCAGCTAGCACATGAAAGTAACACATTTAACCCCAACAGATAGTAAATGTCTAATCTGGCAATTTATGGTGATTGACAGGTGAGCCTTGGTGTGGGAAGAAGAAAAGAGAGGTGATGTAGCGGCTCTTTGCATTAGTCAGTGTGTTACACAGGACAAGGTTCAGACATAACTCAGCTATGTAAACTGATGTAATTTAATCCTGTTTCTTATAAAACTTTCCCTACTGGCTCCTTCTCTCCCATCACAAGGTTTCTCTTCCACTTAGGAGCCAGTTGCCTGATCCACTTAATCTCCCTCATTTTCCAAGTTCGGGTTTTGCTGAGCCTCCTTAGGCTTGCTGTGAAGACACAATTCAGATGGGATGGAAGAGAGGAAATTAAAAAAGGAATCATATAGCTACTGAAAATCACATGTCCTGGGGTGTTCTCTCCTCCATTTCTCTGAGAAATCTTGGGTTTGCAGCTTACACTGGCTTTCAATAGGAGGATGAATGCCATTTAGTCCAAGGAAGTACATTTCACACTTGAGGGGCACCAACCAAGTTAGCAGAACATAAGGGCCAGCAAAGGTCTGTGTGGCCCTGCAGCCACATGGGACAGCCATAAGGAGAAGGAAGTGGGAGAGAGATAAGCCTATAATGATGTCTGCTTTCTCTCCGAGGTCCTAGTCTCTGTTTAGGATGGCTTGATATTTTTTTACTTACAAGCCCATAGTTGGAAACAACCACTAGTTGTTTCCCCAAACTGCAATCCCTTTTTGTCCACAGCATTTAGATTACAATGGAATGGCCTCTGAGCCCATCTGTTCTTGCCAAAGAATCAGTGATGGGAATGTATTAATTACATAGGGAGAAGAGGACAAACCTGCCCAGCTCTGACCATCTACAAACACTTAAATGTTATTCTGGTAGAGTCGGAATCAAATGAGACAGGTCCATAATTAGTTTAATAATAAGAGGGCAGAGAGAGGTTTTTCTCCTTTTTGCAAAGGAGATCACCAACATTTCAACTGAGGAGCCACTGAGGAGATGTGTTTCCTACAGAGGTCTCAGATTTCCTAGAAACTGCATGAGCATACACAGCATTGTCTGGGTTCATCTCTAGTCTTGCCTCAAGGCTCAAGCATGGTGGGAACAGATTTTGTGAGCTTTGAATCAAACACCAAGCAGGATCAAAGCCAGGGGAGGTTGCAAGGACCTGTGAGTAAGGATGGAAGGAGCTGTGAGTCAGGGCAAGAACGACACTGGGTGAGATGCAGAAGGGTCTGTAGATAATCCCCTGAACCATCCAGCATTACCTTCTCCTTCAGATGGCTGTTCCCACAGTATGGAGAGCTGGTTTCCCAGCTACACTGGGACATGAGTAAGGGAAGAGCCCTCGCAGAGGAAGACAGGACAGTGGGCGGAGGAGAGGGACCAGGTTCACTGGACCAGAATAGATATGCCCTTGTAGCAGATGCTGAACCTTCAACTGCATGAGCTTGACAATTTCCCTACAAACAGCTTGAGGACCTCCAAGCAAGGAATTGGCTCAGGTGGGAGCACATGGTGTCCACAGGCAAAGGAAATGGACACATTTGGGTTGTGTTGACTGGGATATGAACCATTATGGGCAGTAACACAGCACACAGTACCTGTGTGTGTACCAAAGGCTGCGGATGAGACCCAGGGGTGGGGAGATGTCTAACTCTTCCAGCTGGTAGCAATAAGCTTTAGGCTGGGCAAGGGGAATATCATCATTTCTCCACGGTGAAGTTTTGTTATCTTGGTTTTTATTCTTTTTGAGTGCCTGTTGTTATAATAGGAAGCCAAATAACTGTCCTTGGCCCAGGAGTCCCTTTGGACAGGCAAGCACTTCTGAGGGAGTTTGCATTGCCTCCATTGGCAGCTGGCAAACTGGGGCCACCCAGCTACCAAAGAACTTCCCAAAATTGTCTACAGCTCCACCTGACAGCAGGCACAGAGGATCTGCAGACCAGTGCCATACAGTCTGGGGAAGACACAGAGCAGTGTTTAAAGCTGCATCCTACCACACTTGTCACCTCTCAGCCTTGTGTGGGACAGGACTAATTTTGTGAACAGCAGGGGTGGATGGTGACAGCCTGTGGGACTGGCTTGAGCCCAACAGAAAGTGCCAATGCATGTTTGGCTCCACAGCTTCACTACACACCAGCGAAGGGGCCTTCTGAGACTGTAAAAGCAGCCACTGTTCCTGGTGTACATTGATGCAAGTCCCTCCTGTGCTGCCACTGGAAGTCTCAGCAGAGACTGGGGAGTTTATTAAAAAAGGTGAGTAATTATGCAGAGCAGTTCACATACCCACCACACCGTGCGTGTACGGACTGTGACCTTTCTGGAAGTTTCTGCAGCACACCCTTCAGCAGCTTATTACAAACATAACAGGTACCTAGAGACCCGCACCAGGGAGCACTTGCTGATTGCACGGAGAGCTGCTAAACAGCTCTCTGACAATGAGCATTTAAAGAGCAGTTTCCTTTCCGTCTTTCACTTTCCTTGCCTAATTTATGGGTGTGAGGTCATTTTGATTATTAACCTGAGTCCTTTTCTTTCTGTGGGCAAGTGCTTCCACCCTCACACTGCACATTTGCGCGCCACCTCTCTGAGCATTTTATTACTTGATTTTCCTGTTTGATTTCCCAGGGTACTTCAGTTCCTGTTCTGAGATACGGTGTGTTCCAAGAGTTGGTTAAAGACTCACAGATCTCCAAATCTTCAGGGATAGATTCTTTTCCTCCTTCTCAGTAGCTGACAGATGGTTATTCTTTAACAAATAAAATCTAAATTGTATGAGTCTGCTCCACTGCAGAAACAAGTTCTTAATAAGCGCCTTGCTGTGATGAAAGGAAATAGAGGAAAAAGCAACATCTCCAAAGTGGGGGTATTTAGAATTAAAAATAGACTGTGTATCCATTTCATAGAATTGCACAGCAAAATTTCACATCTGAAGGGGATTTAAATGGCACAGAGGCCTGGTTTTGGCTCTCTCCAAAGGGATGAGTCACAGCCATAGCAAACTTCCATGAGTGGCAGCTGTTTTTTGAGCCAGTAGCATTTGATGTGCCAAATCGTCCTCATGCAGGACCCCATGTATGAATGTACATCAAGGGAAAAATGAATCTTCACGCAACCAGGCTGACACAGCCTCATTTAGATCTGCCAGGGCTGTGGAAATGGTCACCCAACAGATCTGACGGAAGCATCAAGGCTGAGCTGAGTTTATGAGGCAGAAGCTGACTCAGAACAAGCATGAAGGGCTACCCATCTGTGCCTGACCTGTGAGCTCATGCCATTCTCTGGTCCCTCTTTGTTAATATGCTTATCACTCTGACATGGCTTCACAAAATTTTAAAAACCCACTACGATCTTTGTCTTAATAATCCCATCCTAGAAACCTCTTGGTTTCCTTCTGCACATTATATGGCTGCTCTGGCTCTGCTTAGTCTCAATTCTGATCAGGTTAGTATTGCTGTGGGCCAATTCCTACACCAAGGTCTGGACTGATTTCTATGGCATCATCAGGGTTAACATGGTTGTGCATAGACAGCTCAGCCCAGCCTTTTCCATCATAAAAACATGGAGTTTAGCAAACATGGTGAGTGCTGGCCCTCGATCAGCATTGCTGCAGCACCATGGACTGGACTGGCCCAGCAGCTAATTGTGCTCCTCACCAGGCAGCTCTTACCTTTTCCTGAAATGCTGACCCAACCAAAACATCTGCAGATTTTTCTCCTTCTCACTCCTAAGGTAAAGTAAGAAATATGGTTGAGGGAAATACAAGCACTCATCTTGCTGTGAAGGGGCCATCACTCAGGTTGTCACTGTTAGCAAGATAATCCCATGGGAGAAACCCTTGGTGCTCTGGCTTTTGAGAGCTGCTTAAAAGTGTCATTATTAGCTCTTCATTAGCTGAAGAAATCACAGAAATCCTCTGGCAGCCCATGAGATTTAATCATCATATCAACTGATCAAGAAAATAACTGCCTAAACCCAGTCTGATATTAATCTTTGATTACACCTTAATTATTCAAAACCAATAATTCAGATCACTTAGAAAAAACAATTGCATCTTGGATACAGAGAACAGAAGTGGGAAAAATAATCCACTAATCTCTGCTGCCATTCTGCCCAATTTCCTGATCTTCAGGACACCTCTCACAAGGTTCTCCAGCTTCTGCAAACCCCAACAATGAGCTTAATATCAGCCCCAGGAGGAGCAAAGGCGTCCAAAGCTGCTCCCATTGGAAAGTCCTGAAGGAGCTGTTTGCACGAGCTCTTGTCCTGCTCTGAAAATCAAAAACTACAGCAAGAAAATCTCACTCTTTGAGGCAATCACTTTGCTCTTCTATCCACCAGTCTCTGAGCACCTTTAAATCACCTTTAATATGATCTATCTTCACAACTCACCCACAAGATAAGGGTGATACCATCATCCTTGTTTTACAGATGGAAAGCCAAGGCACAGACTGAACACTGTTGCCTAACCACTCTTCTTTCATTAGTGAGCTTCCCTCTGGCAGTGCCTGGTTACGTCTTACTCAGTGTTCAGCCCTTTGAACAGCTGCTCTTGCATGAAGGTTTATGAAGGCTGTCGAGCTGCCATAAAATGAGCAGACCAGGAGGTTTGGCTGGTTGCATCACTCTGGTTCTTGCTGTACTGATGTAGGTGAAACTAAAGACCTGGAACACGCAGGAGCTAGATGTACATTCATGTAGAACCGGAACATTCAAAACTGGAACATTCAAAGCTAAATGTTGGTTCACTGTATCTGTGAGAAGCTGTAATTCATTTTGGAAAGAACAGGTTGTACACCTCAGAGAGGTATTCACAGAATTCACAGAATTCACAGAATGTATGGGTTGGAAGAGACCTTCAAGATCATCGAGTCCAACCCATGCCCTAACACCTCAATAGATCATGGCATCGAGTGCCAAATCCAGTCTTTTTTTAAACACATCCAGGGACGGTGATTCTACCACCTCCCCAGGCAGTCCATTCCAGTACTTTATCACCCTTTCTGTAAAAAACTTTTTCCTAATATCCAACCTATCCAACCCTTGACGCAGCTTGAGATTGTGTCCTCTTGTTCTGTCAGTTGCTGCCTGGTGAAAGAGGCCAACCCCCACCTGACTACAGCCGCCTTTCAGGAAGTTGTAGAGAGCGATAAGGTCCCAAGTCTCCTCTTTTCCAGGCTAAACAACCCCAGCTCCCTCAGCCGTTCCTCATAGGGCTTGTGTTCCAAGCCCTTCACAATTTTCTTTCAGACTCCAACTTCTCTAGTTAGTAGTGGAAAGCATTCTTTTGGTTGGGCACCCTCTGTTCCCCAGACAGGGAACTTCTTGCTGCAGTTCCATACTTTCTGAAAATGTGTACATTTTCAGAATGCACTGAAAACCTGCTTGCCATGTTGTGGCACATAACTTTGACATCGCTGAGAAAATAACCTCTTCTGTTTACATTCCCATGATGTGGCTTTGTAGTCCTGTGAAGCCAGTGCTCTCTAGCCATACTCTCCTGATTCTTGAGCTTAGTTACTTCTTGTGCAGCTCATGTCAAACTTTGATCCAAGCAACTGTGCCAGACCTATGCTCGCATACTACATCCATCAAAAAAGTGCAGTTAGCTCCTGACATGCTTTATTCCAGCCGTGTGCACACAACTCTCTGGGCTAGCCTCCTGACTGAAGGGTGAAGGGTGACTGAAGAAGAACCACCTAAAATCCAACTTTGATCAGAACAAAAGCAGTATTTTCATCCCTCCTGCACAGCCACAAGCTGGCTGCTGCTTTCCAGATGGAGATGCCTTCCTTTGTGTGGATAGCAGTCCCTGCCTTGCAGCAATAGCCTGCACGGGGTGGTGTGAAGGTCCGTGTTGCCTTTGCACTACGTGTGCTAAAATCTGAGGAGCCACAGAGAATCATGTGGTAGATGGTCCGTGCCCATGTGATAGACCATCAAATCTTTTCCTGTTGTTCATTTTTTCTTTCTTGCCTTTCTCTTCCTTCTTATCTGCTGGTACACAACACCTGCTAGAAAATGTTGGCTTGGAGCCAGCAGGAAGAGGGAGCAGCTGAAAGCTGCTTGGCTGACTTTCTCTGTGGAGAGCTCTCAGCAAGTTTTGCACGGACAATGAACAAAGTGCTGTTTCTCGCTTTCAAAAGGCAAAGAAGAGTGGGTGGGATAGCAGGGCTCTGCAGTACAGATTTCCCCACAATCCCAACTTTATGGAAGGGTAACACAGATCAGTCTTGAGTTCTTTTAATATGGGACAGAAAGCCAAAATTCAGTCATCAAACAGCTCGGCAGGTGCTAAGAGCCACCCAGACTGCCAGTGTCTCCTGTACTACAAACAAGTAAACTCTTTGATTTCAAGCTCTGGCCATTTTGCTCAGATACCCCTTGTTTACCAAGTGCTGAATGGCACTCAGCATTTACAGATGTAAAGCCCCTAACTGGGAAGGTCATTAAAATTGGCGGGAAGATTGGGTAAAATCTGAGAAAATCCACAGGGGAGCCCAGCTAATTAATTATGGTTTTGTAATGCACCTAAAAGAACAATATCCAGAGTTCTGAGCTGTTTGAAGGGGCTGTTTAAAAGCAAATTAAAGCAGAATATCTACTGTAAATGTACAATTGAGCTGCATGCTAAGCACAGAGGCAAACTTGTTTATCCTGCTCCTGAGCCCTCTTGAGCAGGGTAGGTTTGAACATTTGAACACAAATGTCACTGGGTTAGGAGAGGCTGTGAGAGACAAAGCAGGCAAGGGAGGAGCAAAAACATCCAGTGGGGAAAAAAAAGTAGTGAAATACTGCAGCAAAGAATGAAAAACAAATAGGGGCAAAAAAGGGAAAAACAAAATTGTTGAGATGGAACTGAGCCCACTCATGACCCTCTACAAAATTTGTAGCTCTGTCTCTGGAAAATTATTTGTGAGGTGAAATTGTTGTGTTTTTGAAGAGAGGCTGCTGGAATTCGCTGCTGGGCAGGCTGGAGTTCCCATTCAGAGGTGGACTGGTGAAACCAGAGCAAGTGTTGGTGATCTGTGCCCCACAAGCAGCCCCTGCCATGCCAGATCTGCATCTGCCACCTGGGGACCATTTGCCTGGGATCCAGTGGGGGCTTAGCAATGACCCACCTAGGATTTGGGGGACATGGCTAGACTGTGGTGAGCAACAAACCATCAGAGGGTTTCCAGCCACCACTACACCCAGCCCGCTTTCAGGCTGAACCATCCCAATAGAGGAAGCATCTGCCTCCCATCTGCTCCCTCCTGTCTGCTGGGCCACATTTTTTCCATAAGGCAAAGATTTTGCCTTGAGTCAAAAAGCTGCATTTTGGAGTGGACCACAACCCATGGGCTCCCCATGGCTGAAAGCTTGATTCCTGCAGTGAATGTGGCTTTTTCATTTGAGAGCATAACCGATTATGCTTGGCAACTCCAGTTATTTCAGGGGGGAGAAAAATATAGCTCTTTCTGCTGATAATCTTATTGTAATTTGGCACAGCCTGCTCAAAACTCTCCAAAAGGTTATGGCACGTGGTGCAAGACAGGTGTAGCTGGCTCTTGGAAAGCACGTGTGTAACAATGTGTGGTACCTGCTCTTTCTAAACTGCTCGATGGACAGGGAGCAGTGGCCCTGGGGGACTTCAAAATATGTCAGACGTTGTGTGTGCATTTCTGTGCAGGGCTCAGATGACACCAAGTGAAGAGAGAAACCATTATGTAACTTGGAAGATTGTATTAAACAATAACTTAAACACACACACACACAAAATTTTAAAAAAGGTATCCCAGCCAACTGCTTCAGCGTGAAAGATGAGATTTGTAAGATTAGTGAGGTCTCCTATCTGCCAAATCTTGCTGAGCATTACACCATGCAATGGAGTTGGGTTAACCCTGTGTGTTATTATGACTCAGCGCAGGGGAGAGGTAGGGCAGGGCAAGGCAAACTTTACTATCAGCATCTCTTGGAAATTGAGCTATATTTACAACACCAGGCCTGATAAATGTCTGTTGTCTTTGACTAACACCAAACATTGCAATACACAGCTTACCAGAAACGGACTGGACTGGCAGCTAGACTGTTTAATTAAGATCAAATTACCAGAGGGCTAGATCTGGTTCTCAAGATGTAACACAGAGATTATTAGCAAGAAATGAGTTTCAATATAAAAATAGCAGCTGCCACCAGGTACAACACGTAGCAGCTGGCAGGAGAAGCAGAGTGTTTGCAACACTGAGCTTTGCCAGCAACTGCCTGTCAACAGCCTGGCAGTGCTCTGTGCTTGCCCAAGGGGCAGCCAGGCAGGGCAAAGGACCAGAGACCAGGAAAAGATGCTGTCCCCAGCTCCCACAAGCGCAAGGTGTGTTTCCCTCTGTTCTCATGTCAACAGGGCCAGCCTTGGAAATGGGTGGCCCTTGTGCCTCTGCCCTAAGAGGACAGACCAGCCCTGTCTCCAGATGGGAATTGTCATGGCGAGAAGGAAAGTCAGTTCATCCCTCCCAGTAAAGGGTCAGTTGAGTAAACCAATCCCATGCGCACATCCCCTCTTAGGAGAGGGGCTAGCAGAGCTAGGTTCTGGTTTAGGGAACCCCAGGCTTGTCCCTCCAGGCTTGTCATGAGTGGCTTTTAAGCACCAACAGCCACAGATACCAGTTACAAGCACAGGAATAAGCAAAGTCCAGTGCCTTGGACCTTTGCATCATTTTTATATTTTTTTTTCTGTGAAGGTGTGAGCTCTCATTGCCAAAATCCCATCTCCTTTTGGACACGCTGAAAGGTTAAGTGGCCTTCCTCTCAGACAGCAGGACTTCTGGCACGCCTCTCTCACTTGGCAGCCCATATCCTTCAGTTTTATTTACTTTTGCAATGTGTTTCTTTCTGTTGAATGTGAATAAATTTGACCAATGGATGGGGGAGCTATGAGGGAGGGTCAGACAGAGAGGGAGACAAGACTATGGGATTTGTTTGAGCTTCATTTTCACAAGGAACCAGACTAAGATTCACCCACTAATGAAATATGCCCTGCTCCTGCTTATCTGGTGACACACTGGAGTGTCTCTCCGCTTCCTGGTGCATTAAACTTCATTCAATGCAAAATCTGCCTGTGACCGGGTGTCATCTCAGCAGTTCCTTCTCTGAGATCACTGCACATAAAGCATTTCAAATGTGGAATTTAAACCTAGGGTCCCAGACCTAAGGACCCCAACTTTGCCTAGTTGTACCCACAAGTAAGCATCCCTGCAGCTCCAACCAAAGCCAACAGGAGCTGCAGTATATTAGGCAGGTTGGGTTATGGCAGCATTTTTTAATGAACTGTTGGTTCTTTTGAGACTTGAGTTTCTTCATCATAGCTCAGTGCTCAGGAGAGAGGGAAGAAAGAGAAGTGTGTTGGTCTAAGGCTGAAACAACTAATTTATGTACTTACACTGTGACTTAAGAAAGTTCTGCTCTAAGCGAGTTTATTAAGTGGAGTCAGGATGTCTGACAGCTAGCAGAGTCTCTGCAAATAAGACAAGGCTGTTGGTAGTAAAAAGTAGGAATCCAGTTAAAAAATAGCTCCTCCGGTTACAAGACTACTTGAAATATTGTACTCTGGAAATGTTTATGTTTTAAGCTCTTTTAGTGTACAGTATAAGTCATTGACTTGTTGGGGTTTTTTCTTGGTTTTGTTGCTAAACCTATGAGGGGAAATGTTTTTCTCCACTTGCTGGACAGCAGCCATGAATTAGTAATGACCGACAATGTTTCAGAAGTACGTGTGTATTTAATCTGCATTGAAAGCCACGTTTATCTTCTTTCTGGAGGCTAAAGGAAGTTTTAACTTTGGCGCTGGTAGTGAAGTGCAAACTGCTGTGGCAGGGAGGTGATCTGCCATGTGTGGATGCTCTGCATCTACAAAGAGCTTAAGTTTGTGATCTTCATCTGCTTTATACAAATGTTTATTTGATTGGGAGGAGTTCTGCTGATGCAGAAGGAGAGTGCGAGAGAGGTGGGCTCCCATGACTCACACCAGTAAGGCCTCGCAATGAGGTCTCCTGATTCTTGAAGCATGCTTGAAGCAGCAGATTATTTTCCCTGATTCCCCTCTGTTCAATTACTCCAGCCACTCCAGACAAATAGAAATATTCAACTCAGCCCATCCACTGTTATTTGTTCTGCTCTAACTGTGCCATCACTACTTTTGGGGTCTCTAGGGAGGGCAGCAAAAGCAGTGGCACCTTCACAGCTGCTCTACAAGTTTCATCTGTATGAAATGTACTATTCATAATGAATGACTTCAATGAAAAAAATGGGGGGGAAAAGAGCAAAAACTTTGAAAAATCTTTTGGGCTTTAAAAGTTTAAGGAAATGATCACTTTTTTTGGCTACATAAGCTTCACAGTATTTCTCTGTTTGGGTGGAACAATATAATCCCCAAAAGCCACACCCAAGTAATTCCAGTATTTCTGCTAATGTGTGTACACTTTGCTTCTGTAACCTGAACTAGCATGTTCCCAGCTAGCTCAGGTATTTCTGCATGGCACTTCATGGAATAAACACATCCCAGTTGCCCCTAGGCTTGTCTTATGACTGTCATTTACACCGACTGAAAGCATTTCCTTTTCCTTCCACCTCAGTTTTGCTCTGGTCCTGCTGGAGTTGATACACTGCATGATGGAGCAATAGAGCAAAGGATAAAGGGACTGTGTAAGAAGAGAGGTTTAAATCAAGCTTCCAAAATCCCATGGAAATACATGAAAGTACCATACAGGAGCATATATATGGACTGAAGAGGGATTAGGATGCTGGAGGGAGTGCTTGAAGTTAGCTTAGTCATGAAGGTGATCCAGAGAAATCTTGAATGGTGCAATGAGGAAATGCAAGAAAATTTGAAATGTCCAAGGATGCAGCCTCTGGTCATATTATCAAAAGAAGCATTTAAAGGGAAAACAAAGTGAGTTTCATAGCACCTTGCAATTTCTGACTAGTGTAGTGGATTTGAATTGATTTCTTCAACTGGAAGTGCAGTACTGAGGAAATCGTGCTCTCATCCTATATTTTTATGAAAACTGACAAGCACCAGAGATGTGGGCAGGATTATATTGAGTCATACAGCTCTATCATATTTAATAAAATCCTGGACATAGTCTTTCAAGCCATAAGTCTTTCTTTTCCCTGAAGTGGCTCAACTGACTTCACCTGCCATCTCTTGGAGGAACCTTTCTGGTCTTTCTCTCTCTGGGACCAGAAGAGGAAAAGTGTGTCCAGTCCTTGCTTAGGGTGAAGACAATTACATCATGCACATGTCAGTGACAGGTAAGATTGAACAAGGGGGATCTTCATCACTCTTCTTGTTTGGAGGACCACACCCCTCAGATAACCAGAGAGACAGTCTTGATAATAACAGAAGGTTTTAAGATTCTTGTGGCCTTCAGCAGCTCTGATGCCAGTCCTGCCTGTCCCTGTCCTTCCTGAGAATTATATCGATTGAAACTCCCCGGTACTGGCCAGTGGACATACTGATTCAGATTGACCCCTCAGGGTTAGCAAATTTGGGGATTGGTAGGTTGCTGTTTCACAGATATGTGTGCACAGACTCTGACTCAGTGGAGCCAGGTATGACACAGCCACCCTGACAGCTGCATTTCTCCTTTCATGGTGTTCAGACCCCAGAGTGCCTCCTTGGTGTGGGTGAGCTGGGCATGGTGTAAAGTGGTTTCTGGCCCGTGCCATGCCATCAGGCTATTCAGAGCAAACAAACATGGTCTCTGGGGGCTTTTGTGGACAGCCTAGCACCAGTCTCGAGCTCTGGGAGCTTAGTGTGGAGACGTGTTGTGGTCTGTCCGAGGAGAAATGACCTTCAGATATTATAAAATGAATGATGGCTTGCACTGTAAAAACCACCACAAATATTTTATTACAGCCTGGTAAAAAGGACAACTTTTGCTTGTTTAAAAGCTGGGATTTTACTGAGCTGAAAACTGAAATACACCTCAGATCAAGACAGTGCTTCACAGTTCCCACAAATTGTTGTTACCCTGCATGTACCTCTGTAAGCTGCATGACCAAGCTATTTTTTATGTCCTTCGTCTTTCCATTTCTAAGCTTTCTCTTCTGTGCACTAATGGTGAGGCAAACATTTACAATGAACAATATGCTCTTCTCTTTAAAAGACTTTGGCTTCCTCTTTGGATTGATTAGTACATGGATGTCTTTGGGGCACCAAATGACAAAATAGAGGTGCTTGTCTGTGCTGCCAAAAGGTCCAGTTCATCTGCGAAAAAACTTCAGGGAAAAATAACCAAAACAACCAACAGTCCAACAATGAACTTGTAACATGGCTGGATTTGACTCAGACCTTCAGTGTTAGTCTCTCAGAAAGCTAACATTGATTCAGAGTATCTATTGCAGAGCCAAAAGCTAAACCACATGGTGGGGAGGGCAAAGGGAGAGGTGGAGGCAATTTGCAAATGCAAGACTGTGTGCATTATGCAGGCTTTAACATTGCTTGCATTCATGGAGCAATGCCCTTCAGTTTGGGAAAGCATCACAAGCACAGCTCCTGTTTGGCTGGGTGAATGAAAGGCATCTTACAGAATCTCTATGTGAGGCCATTAGCCTGACGTCCAAGGCACTGCAAAAGCTCCACTGATAAACCACACCTCTTGAAGGAGACTGGTATCCTTACATCACTGACACAGGCAAAGCCCTCAGATCTGTGCCAATAGGACCTTGTCTACTGCCTGCTCTCCTTGCCAGTATTTTCCACTGTTGCCACCCAAGGGACGCAAATACAGGGAACATCCTGGGGAAAAAATATAATAAAAAGAATGATTTTGTCTCATCATTTAAAAGGTAATTTCATAAGTTTGGGTGTGGGTTCTGGAATTAGTACACTGGCAGAAATAGAATCCCAGTCATTACATTGCAGTTCTCATCAGTAGCTCTTTGACTGTTTTGACAATGGAGGGCTGTACGGTGGACTCTCATTTCCTAGGAGGGTTTATATTAAGGCATGGAGGAGAAAGGCAACTCAGTCAAGGCTGTGGAGCAGTCCAAGAGGAGAGACAAGATCAAAACCAGGTCTCTAGATTCATAGCCTTGTCAATGGACAACAGGGCCTCTCAAGGTTGTTTTATGCATCTGCAAATGGAACAAAATTAGTTAACAGTGTGTTAAAGATTCCTCTGACCATCTGTAACCTGGGTGAACCAAACTCCTGTATTATTTGGAAGAAAAAACCTGGCAGGTCTTCAACATCACAAAACCCTGAATAGTCACAGGCTGTGACCACTCAGTTAGTGGTCATCAAACTGACTGATACTGGTTTGCTGGTGGAGAAATAGCCATTTTCAGGCAAAATACTTCAGCTACCAGCTTCAACTCTTCTAAACATATAAATACAGAAACAGTTCACGATCTTGTATTTTATTGCTTTGTGGGGTTAATTGTGTATCTAAAAGTCTCTTCCTGAAGCATTTTGGATCAGTGACCCTTTGAAAGACAGACTTGCCAAGCCCATCTTTGGATAAACCTCATCACTCTTAGAGCAGTTGTGTGGGTGTATTTGGAAGCAGTCCAAAGCAAATCCCAGATGAATTGCATAATTCTTGTGTAAAATAAAAATATATAGAGTGGGAAGAGTTTGTAGCATTAGAGTAAAAGAGAGCAGGGGCAAGAGTGAATGAGAGAAAGCATGTTAAACATAAATACAATGTGATCCTACATCAAGCAAGAGTCTAAACAAAATGCTGTGCATGCAAAAAAGAAAATTGTTTCTTTAATAGCAAAATAGGCTTGAGAGATCACACTTCCTCGCCCTTACAAGATAATTGGTTGTTGTATGTTGGAAGGGATGTCAGGAGATCTCTAGTTCAACCTTCTGATAAATGCAGGCCTAGATATGAGGTACTTTGTTCTACTCTCCCCTTCCCACATCTTTACAATTAATGTCCTGAAATGACATTCTTTAGGGATTTTCTTGTCCTTCTCAAAACCAAGATGAAGGAAAAATATGAAACTCTTCTTTTGGCTGACTCTGTTCAAAAAATCAGTGTCAGTCATATCCAGTTGGGATATCATCAGTGTAATCCCAGTGAGGTGCTCTCACGGGTCACCTGTTGGAGAACGCTGGCCTGAGCGGTCTTCTAAGTCTTGTACGTTTGTGGTGGCTTTGGCCTCAGAGGCTCCTCCTTGAATTAGCCAGACAAGCTGAGAACAGGAGACCAAGTGACACTTGACACTTTTCTTCCTCACCCATCCCGATAACAGAGATCACAGTTTGGAATCAAAATACCAGGGAAGTTCGTGTTTCCCCCCTGCCTGATTGCCTTGAATGTTCCCGTGGCTTAAATACACATCAACACAATTCGAGAAACCCAAGATAGGGAGGAAAGCATGTAGGTTCCAGCTGGGCTAAGGGACATTAACAGATGTATGGTACAAATTATTTCTTAGCACCCTTGCTGTGATTGCTATTTCTGTCCAAGATTTCTAGGCCGGTATGAAGGGATAATTATTCACATAACCGTGAGGATTCTGGGCTGAATACGCCAGGACTGTAGTGCCTCTGTGTCCCAAACACATGCCTGTTTGATGATCTAAGCAGCGGCTGGATTAGTCAAACTGCGACTTTGAAAATATTCACACACACCCTCATGCTCCCAAAAATTTTTTTTCATAAGTGCTTGGACGGTATTTTTACATACTTAAAAACATGTGATGTTCAGGAGCAATGTGGCTTTTTCTGAAAATTGGGCTAGTAGGGCTAAAAAATCTCTGGGATTATGCTCCAGGCGATGTGAAACTCCTGATGCTGCAGGAAAGCTTCTAAGGTCCATGAAGTATTTATGTGGCATTTGACCAATAACCTCAAACACAGAAAAGCAATGTGTGAGGAATTAACACACTTTGTAAGAGGAGGTTTTTCAGCTGGGATGGGAGTACTAGGGCTCTCAAAAAAATGAACATTTGGGAAAAACTTACATTATAAAAATGACTGGTTCTGGAAAGCCTGCCTTATGTCAGAAAAGGCCAGAATTTTAGAGTTATTTTGTAGCTTCTGTTGCTACTACAGTCCTGTATGATTTTTGATAAGTCCATGAAAGATGCCTACTTCCCATTAGTTTCAGCATAAATTAGATACCTAAGAAGCACCTATTTTCACCTTTTAAGAGCTTAAATACCTTTAACAGCCTAGAACTTCAAAATTAGGCTGGACAGGCTGTGAACTGAGTTATGGATATCCAGCTGTTACTCTACTAGCATATCAAAACCTGATACCAGTGTGTATTCTGCAGAAAAAACAACATAACAACAATCACCAACAAAAAAAACCCCAACAAACCACCCATAAATGAAATACCATCAGCTCTTGGAAAGCATTAGATTTAAATTTGCAAAGTTAGGGAGCTATTAAAGAAAACTTCTTGGTGCAGGGCTCCTGCTAGAAAACAAGTAGGCTTCTCCACACTGGAAAACACAAGCTGTTCATCAACATATTATCAAAAAGTCAACAGGAGATAATGATATTGATGCAATTTCATGTCAGTCAATTAGTTATTGTTACTGCCCTAAACAAAATGATTATTTTCATGTTATGCTTGTTGTTAGATAATAACTGTGGTGACAGATGTCTAGAAATAAGGCAGCGCTCAGGTGGTTTCCAGGCAGAGCAATTCTGAGCTATCAATAGAGCATTTCTCATGGAGGTACTAAATTTAACAATTAATTCACATTATTCTAAATGGTATTGTTCCAGTAGTTTGGGGGATTTTCCTTAGTGTTGTTGTTGCAAGTAATTAAGGTTTCTCTGATGCTTTTTTGAGAACAATAACAGGAAGTTCAGAGA
This sequence comes from Dryoscopus gambensis, assembly GCA_013389985.1. NCBI lineage: Eukaryota > Metazoa > Chordata > Aves > Passeriformes > Malaconotidae > Dryoscopus > Dryoscopus gambensis. Next base: position 132,460 of record WEIT01031028.1, read on the forward strand.
AATTACTCTTAATTACATATAATATACTTTAATTCCTGTCCCTCTTTGATTACAGTTTCTAAGAGCCCCAAGCCATCCAGGCTGACCACTTGAACACAGGCATAGCTTCTTTACACACAGACAAACATGGTGGCAATTCCACCACCCAAATTTTGACACTTAACACCCAGCACTGAGTGTCCTCAGTGCCACTGCTTTCACTGGATGGACCCAATAGAGTCCAAATTCACCCTCACGAGGGCTTTACACCATTTAACTTCTTTGTTCCCCACCTCAACAGTAAAATGGAACAATAGTAAAATGGAAGTGCATGTTTGGGTTTTTTTTCATATATTGGACTCTTACTACTATGTGCAATATCACTTAAGGGGGTAGGAGCCTTTTTTGCCTCATAAAAGCAGAGGGAACTCAATACCACTCACCTTTCAGCAGGATACCTCTCTTCCTCATATTTAAACATTTTCATGTAATTAGACTGAGAAATTAATATCTCATGGGTCAAAACTTCCAAACCATGGCACGCAAACTGGGACAGATCATCACTGCTTATTTCTCTTTATAATGATTCTCCAGTTTTCCAGGGGAGGATTATACTACACTTTAATAAAAGCTGTGAAGTCATTCCCCCAAGTCTGACCACATTCTTTTTCTGTAAAAGGAAATGGAAGAAGTGTGAGAATTTGAATGTGAAAAGACCAACAGATTTACATTTCTAGGCTTCTACTTCAGGTTCTTCCTTTGATGTTGACTTCTCTTCTGAAAGCTGAAAGGACTAGTTTTTCTTTAGTCTCTAGCACAGTTTTGCTTAAATTAGAGGTGATGTATTTAGGGGATTTTGATGTGGCTTGTTTCCTATGACCAGTACTGAGTCCTCCAAATTCATCTTCTTTAGGTATTTGATTCAAATTCAAAGGTCTTTCTGTTTAAAAGGGAGAAATTACAAAGATGGGAGAGAGGTAAAGTTTTACATAATGGTCCTAACATCATTATCTTCCTTCTCTACTCTCCATCCCTTTAAAAAATGGTGTTTGCTTCTCATTCTCCTGCCAAGACTGTTCCTCATTCCTGTCACACATTCCTAATTTCATGTAAATACCAGGAAAAATACTGCGGACCTCTCTCAGGCAAACCACCCATTGAAACCAATGGAAATGTTACCTGAGTAAGGTTGAGAGCAGTTGGCCCTCCACTAGTGACTCAAAGGAAAGGAAAAAAATCACCAAGAAATCAAAACACCCTGTGTTCTTACTTATTAAAGAGGGGACAGGAGGTTCAGGAAGGTTTAGATAGAGTTTGGGGGTTTTATTTTTAGAAGAAAACTGTAAGTTCAGTGTTGCTGCCAGCATGAGCACACAAAGTTTCAATTTGTGGTTTCTCTTTATGCAGTACATTTTCAAATTGGAATTTAAAACAAAATATACATCTCCCTGTCTGACTGTGTATATAACAATTTGTCATTTCTTGGCGGGAATTTGAAACTATTTTTGGTGTTCAGAAATAATCTTCTGTCCCTTTCCTTCACCTCCCTTCCCCCCATCCCACTAACAAATTACTCTTTAATCAACCTCTAAAGATTTTTAGAACTTTTCTAACTCTTGAAGTAAGGAAAATAGTGACAGGAAATTAATAATTATTGAGGAATGGGGCTGTATTTTCATTTCCTGGCCCCTTTGGAGTTAAATGTTGAGTTAGAGTTATTTGTCAAAAAATTGAACAGAACTGTTACCTGCAGATTCATTTCAATGAACTCCATTCAGGGACAATGCCCTGTGAAAATATATATATCATTGTGAGAATAGCAAGTCCTCCTAAGGCCAAAGCACTTGTGCTTTATACCAGTGCTTGAGTAAGAATAAAATCCCTCCCAAGGGAGAGGTCTGGCACTGCAGTTGGTGTGTCGCCCTTCAAAGCCACAGGTTTTGTTAGCCAGGACATCAACGTGGAGCCCTTTGACCATCCGTAAGCTGCACCACGGGCTGAGCCCCAGGCACGGGAGGGCCACCAAGTGTCTGACCCAGCTTACCTAATGATGGCACCGTGACCCCCAGCAATGGCACAGTGACCCCTAACCAAAGTGTTGTGATGTCTTCAAGCTTTTCAAGCTGACCACCATCATTTCCCAAACCAGCTTCTCACCTCAGCCTACAGCAGCTGTTGTTTCTGAGCTCCAACCAGCATAAAGGTGGGCACAACATACCAGGCCATTGTCTCCCCTCTTCACTCCTCTCCATAATCAGCAAAGGGCCTGAACTAAATCATCTTTCTGCTCCACCTTTGGAGTTAGGGCTCTTTCCTCATGCTGATCCTGATCCTGATGCATTCTGCTGAGCCCAGGTGTCTGAGAAGACGCAAAAGGCAGTGCTGGGTCAGGGCAATGGTCTTCCTTACACACTATGCTGTTAATGGTTAAAAATGGATGCCTAGGGAAGTATAAAAAGACAAAAATAAAAATATTGTGTCTCCCTGCAAAATTCCTCGACCTCTAGGGCTTAGTGGCTCATGGATTTCCTAAGCCACTGGCTGCTGCTCTTGCAGTTAATACTTGGTTGGTTTTTGCTCTATGATCTATTTGGTCTGGTCACTTTTTGATGCTTTTTAGACTTTTAGCCTCCCCAACATCCTGTGGTAAGGAGAGCCACAGTTTAACTCAGTGTTATATGAGGAAATGCCTCTTCTTCTTGGTTTCAAACCTGCCACCTATTAGTTCCATTGTCGACTTCCATGAATCTTGTACTAGAAAATAAGCAAACTGTCATTTCCTCATTGCTTTCTCTACATCTCTCTCAACTTCACATATCAGAGGTGACTATTCCACCTTTGTATGGGTACCATACCATACCCTGCAAGGTTCTTTATACATTTTCTAGGTCTGCATTGGGCAATACAAGGTTTTTAGGTAGCTGCAATTAATATTTTTATTAGACTTAGCTCTATAACTAGAAATACTAAACTAGATTTTGGATAAGACCACTTCTTTGATGCTTTTTTATTTTAGATCTGGAGAGGGTTTGTGCCTTTGATTGTATGTTTTGGGGGTTTTTTATTATACTAGCTGGTCTAATAAGAGATTTACATACATCTCTAATAAGAGATGTCCATTTACAGGTCTTGTTTGTCTACACCCACTTGCAACTACAGTAGAAATTTTACCACATGTTTTTTAAGCTAAGAGTCTTGACTGATGTACACACTTGAAGATGTGTTCATGCCATAGATTTAAAAAGCAGCCTAAGAACTTTCTCTTTTTTGTTCTCCTCTCCAAGTAGCTCTTACATTCAAACAGAGGAGATTTTTTTGTCTATTACAGAACATCAAGTTGCTTTTTATAGAACTGTCTTCCATCCTTCCAAGGTTTCTTTCCTAAAGGGTAATGGCTACAAGCATATCTGAAAAGCATGTCATTATGCATGTTAATTGAGGGGGCTTTTTTCCTTAGGTGTCTCACCTCTGATTTATCAATGCTGAATTCCATCTGGCATTTTTTTATCAGTATTGTGAAGCTGATTTATTGCTTCATAGTGAACTTTCATTTTTACCCTAAGCAGTCCTCTCTAGGCTGGTGAACAAGTTCTGTGCTTTCACAAGACACGGGGTTCATTTATATATATAAACATGTATCTGTTGCACAGGTCAAGCACAAACAGACTTTGCTTGGAAAGACCCCTGGCAAACATTCAGGAACTGACCATTATTTCCTACTCATTATTTCCTCTCTTTTACCTAGGTATGTACATTAAGGTCTTACCTATCTCACAGCAGGTTCTTTAACAGGTTTTGCTGAGGAGCTTTGTTGGTTGCATTTAAGAAATCCAGTTAGACTTTGTCAACCAATTCTCCCTTGTCTGTGTGCTTGCTGAATCCTTTAAAGACCACAGTGGGTTTCTCTGTCTGTCACAGAAGCTGTTTGGATTATTCCCACATAAATTAATAAATGTTATCTTCTCATGTGCCATGATCTTATTCCTTACTGTAAGATCTACCAACTTGCTTGGCACCCAAATTTGTGTGTTTCCACTTGAAGAATTTTATTAAAAGGAAGGTTTCATGAGAGGTCACACTCCACAACCAGAAGATCCATTATTTTCAACTTGCCTTTCTTTAGAACCCATTTAATGAACAATATGTGACAATTTGTTTCTCTTGATATTTCTTCTTTGTCCTTGGAGTTGAGGAAGACAAAGTGTGCATTAAGGCCTCACGATGAATAAATATGGAAAATAAAAACTCATTTCTCTTTTACGCTGTTGCATTTTCTCACTGCTACTTTCACAACTTCACTGTCTACTGATCTGCAAAGTCTTTGCAAGGCATTCATAACATAGTTAGGTAATTTAATACGGTTCCATTTTTATGCCTTTTTTAAAGGTGATTCCAAACTAATTTTTAGATTTGTCTTTTTGAATCTGCATATTTTATAGAATCACAGAAAATTTGGTTTGGAAGGGGCCTTAAAGATCACCTAGTTCCATCCTCCTGACAGGGGCAGGGACATCTTCCACTAGAGCAAGTTGCTTAAAGCCCCATCCAACCTGACCTTGAACACTTTCAGGGATGGGGCAGCCACAGCTTCTCTGGGCAACTTCTTCTAGTGTCTCATGACCCTCTATATTTAATCTACTGAAGATTGTTCTCCTTTTTTCCGCAGTTGAACACAGCTTCACCTTTTTCAGGAATATGCCTCCTTCCTTCTAATAGCCTCTCTTATTCCGTTGCTTAGCTCTCCCATAGTTTGTTTCTTCGGTCTCTATATACCATACTTTGATCGATAGTATCCATTTGATCTGAGCTGTCAGTAAGAAGGAATCCTCACAATTCTTTCATCTTCAAATAGTCTTTTTTGCTAACTGGTGCTTCATGCCTCAAAGAAACTGGAACAAGCATGTCCCTCACCAGTTGTCTCCCAGCCAATGCAGCTTTTCTAATTATTTTCTTAACTTGTCAGTCCATCTTTACGTTTTTGTTGCTTTTACTTGAGTTCGTTCAGTTACTCATCTACCTGCAAGGACTTGTATTGCTGATGAATCTTATGTTGACGTTTAGCTCTGCTTCTGGCAAGTCCTCTAAAATCCAGGTAAGGTCTCAGCAGGTTTGAGTAGAAATCTGTGCAGAGATGTCAATCAGCAGGATTGTTCAGGCCCACACACTGCTGTTTGTGCCTCCAGAGACTACCACAAGACCACATCACCATATAACTAAATAAGCAAGCAGAACGTCTGAATTCATTCTTTTTCCAAATGCCCTGTAAGGAGATGTTCAGACAAGGGCAATATGGCCCAAGGTTGGCACTGGAGCAAGAGTCAGCAGTATTTGGGGCTGAAAAAATAATTTCTTCTTTTTTTTCGGTTTTTTCTGAGTCCCATCACCTATATCTCTCCACTCAGTGAGTGTTCAGCAGTATCTTCAGTAGGAAGGATTGACAGGCTGATACACAGATTTTCTAGGCTTCACACCTTCATCTGAATTAGATGTGTTGAAGGGGTGGTTCTCTGTCATTACAAGTGAGGTCTTTGCTTTTGGCAGTGCTGCAATGAGATCAGGAGGCAGGGACTGGTCTTGCCATTCAGTCAGAAAGTTTATCCCCAACACGGAGAAAAATGTATCTGGTCCTTACATTGAAAATGTCAAATGTGACACACCAGCATTTTCAAATGAAGAAAAACAAAGTGTCTATCAAAAGCACCCTGGCCAGAAATCTGGATATCAAATGACTTGGGAAGGGACACATTTCTCAGAAGCTGTGAAGACGTGACATAAGGTTTTTCATCCCAGTTTATTCTCAGTATCAGTGAACCTTGTAGCTTTAAAATAAGACAATTCAAATTGAAAGACTACTACTGGCATCTCACGGGATAGTAAATCCCAGCCACGTGATGAAATTCACCCTGCAATGTTCACAAACATAGGTCAAGAGGAGGCTAAATGGATTCATAGGGTTTGGCAAGTGAGATGGAAATTCTGAAGATTACTGATGGGCTAACATCATAATATCAAGAAATTACTCTTTTGAGTATCCATGGAAAGTATACAGCAAACTCCTGGAAAATAAACTTTAATGTGAAGCAGCCATCTGTCCAAAATCTGGATTTATATTTCAGCTGAGCTTTGTTAAGTGCTTTAGGAGCACAAGCTCTGATGTGAAAATTTAGGTTCTTCAACAAGGTGTTGGCTCTGTTGAGTGAAGATATTCAGATCTATTGGGTTGAACAAGGAAATAGGAGCCATGAGATGTAAAATAATGGCCACTAGGAGATAATAAATTTCAGAAAAGAATGGAAATACACATGTGAACATTTGCTTTTCACATTCTTGGCTAAAATTCCATGTTTTCTCCACATTAGCACAGATGTTAACCAACCTACACATTTCTAAAACAAATTTTGTTTCACACAACTGGTAGAAATGGACTGTATATTTTATTATTTAATAAAACTTTTCTAAAGCAATCATCTGTACCAGAAACAGAACATTACTTGTGTTTAGAATAAGGTACATCCAGAAGTCCTTTCTCAAAAAAAGGGGATGATGGAAGTTAATGTATAGATCTCCAATTTCCAATACTAATTCTGAGATTTTAGAAAAACTTGCAGAGTATTTGGGAGTGCCAAAAATTAATTTTTAATTTTAAAATATTTTGTGAATGCCATTGCCTCACCATTTGAATCATGTAACATATATGGATTACTTCCGTGCTAGGAAAATAGAATTCCATGTCTGTTTGTGAATTAAAACATTTCTCCACCATGATACCACTTCAGCATCAGAGCTGATTTTGCAAATCTTTACTTTTTAACAAGCTTCCTTGGCAGAAAGAGTGGTGTCACCTGACATTTCTACCAGAGAAAGGGTCAAGTTAGCAGTGGTCCGTAGGGAAAAAAAAAGTGAAAAACCGACATTGATCATGCATCAGAAAAGTGCACATGTATTTGCAAACATCACTGGAAGCAAAATCAGCACTCCTGCATGTTAGGGACCAGACTGGAGGTGGAAGGGCCCTCCTCTGCAAATGAGAGCTGGTGGTATGGCACCTGCCCTCACACTGCCAGATATTTCATTCCCTTTCTGATAGTCTTCTGTTTTGTACATCTCAGATTGGTTCTTAAATCCATGGCTCTTAATAACAATGCATCCACCTGCTTTTCATATGGATATGAAAAAAAGTGGTTAGCATATATTTTATACTTTGATACAAAAGATACTTTGGCCTAAGAGCTACCAGGTTTCAACTTCTAAACACCTGAGCTGGCAAGATGAGTTCATTCAGAAGTGATGTGGCAGCAATAGTTTATAGGCTGAGGGATCGGGGGAGAATCTTCACATCCAGTACAACCCAGATATTGCTCCGTGCTGTGTCAGTCCTGATTTTACAGCACTGCTTCCGTCATAAACACGTCTGTAAATCCTTGTTGGATCACTTTGCTCTAGTGCTCATTTAAAACAAATACAGCTTTGTAGCATTTGAGAAAACACAGTGACAAAGCAAAAACCATAAAATTAAGCATAACTGAAGTGTTCCTTAAAACAAAACTGACGCCAATCTGGCACAGTTTTGTTTTATTCAGTTCTAGGGCTGGAATAATTCCCTCCAGAAGAAAACAAAAAACAAACAAAAAAACAACATAAAACTACAACAACAAAAAAACCCAAATAAAGAAGCAAACAAAAAAACCAACCCAACCATATTAACAAAAAAAACATCTGAACTTCAGGAAGGAAAAGAATTCAGTCCAGACTAAGGATATTTCTGATGGTACCAGAAAAAAAACTCCACATGAAGGAAGCTGTTTTAAGAAACAAGGACTTTAAGGTTATTTCCATGGAGTTTCAGGGCTGTCACTTGCTATGATGAAACGTTATTATGCCAGCTTTTTCAATCTTCTGTGCCTGAAGTCAAACCTTGTCATAGGAGCCCGTGTTCCCAACACCTCCAAGAACCAGAACTGCTTTCACGTAGGACCCAAAATCCAGACTTTTAGGTGTCAGCATACCTGTGTGTAAATGAAAGCATATGTTTGCAACACTGTTGGTTTACTTGTTAGGAGGAAACTTATTGTTAATACCAGAGGGTCAAACTGAATGAAGTGAATTTATGCAGGAATTCACCAAAACCACATCAGCTCTCTGACAGGAAGGACCTAAAGAAAGGAATTAGTAGGATCGGATGTGGTGCTTTCTGACAGACGGCCAAACCTACAAGGCCAAAATAAGAAGCCAGTGAAAAAATAGATTTATGCTTAAAATGAAATGTGCACAATTCTCCTTTTTATTGCCATGCTCTGGATTAAAGAATCATCGCAAGGAATTTTATATATCCAAAAGCCCTAGGCTCAAAAAGCCACCCATTTTTCCATAACTTAGTCCTCATTCAAGAGGGCTGAAGAGGCAGCATTTCTAGTGGTGTTTTCCCCACTTTCTTCCCCGAAGAGACAGGGCTCTGTGTAAATTTTCCCAGGGACGTACATCCTAGGCTGTTTTGGAGCACCATGCAGCTGTGCCATCACAGACAGTCACCACAGCCAAGGCTCACTGCACGTTTCCCTCTTCTTTACCCCACCCACCACCTTGCCCAGCATTTTTAAGGACAGGGTGATATTCTTCAGCCTGGAAGGAGGATGTTCCTATTGCCTGAGGTGGAGTGCCAGAAGCGCACAGGATCCCTTTTCCTGTAAGTACAAGGCTTTGCTCGTGCAGACCACATAACCACAGTGATAAGTACCTGCTTCCTGAGGCAAGGAGCAAATGTCTTGCAAGAAACAGGAAAGAACCCACATTTCAAACTTCAGCCTGAAAGTGCTGACCTGTGCTGGAAACAATCTCAACAGATTGCATGGGAAGGTTCATTGTTCTGTCACAGCCTCTCATGGCCTTAACTATTCACTGGCAAATATTCAGGTGGTGAGTAAGCTCCTCATTCCAATCTGTCCCTTACTGCCTGCTTGGGAACAGCGCCTTGAAGTGAAGCCCCTTGTTCCATGTGCCTCATGTTTAACCTGACCCTCTTCTTTCCACATCAGGCATGGCCAGAAGTGAATGTCCTACAAATGGAAAAGACTTATCCTTTAAGATATTATCCTCTAGGTGAAGAATGATTAAGAGTTTCCATCTCTGTACTTAAAAACTGCTTTATCAGGTCCAACAATTTTCTACACTTGTTTTCATCAGCACATTTTAGACATGCTTAGTGAGCTGCCAGCACCAAAACATTGTTCCTTGTTCAGTTCTGCCCACCACGATTGCTTGAAGGCACCAGATAGGGGGACCACTGTTCACCTCTCTTCAGGAGCCAACTCACTGGACCAGGAGTTGATCCACATGAGGACAGGGAGCTGCACCTGTAAGTGCACCTGTGTTATCCGAGGGCACAGCAGGTTTCTATCTACCCACAATGGAATTTTCATCACTTTCCTTTTCGTACCAGCTGTGGGAAGAAGCAAAGTGACTTGTTTACTACACATGAATCAGCTTCACCAGGTAAGAAGTGGTTAGTAGGATTCGTAAACTCTGTGGTGGCACTGGGAGTAATTAACACCATCTTTGCTCATGCTACCTGCCCTTGCCTGGGATGCACTCTGCATGTTCCTGAGCAACCTGCAAAGCCTCTGCTCTGCTCTTTCACCCAAAAGGTCGCCGTTCCTTGCCCATGAACCAGAGCAGGAGAAAAACAAAAGGGCACAAATTACTGCTGAAATGGGGCACACAGAGGCGTGGGTACGGTCCTCCTGAGGTAACTGCTGAGGTACCGTGGCTTTGGCAAGGCGTCAAGATGCACAGCTGGTTAATATAGGCCTCTCTTTTCTCCAGAGCCACCTCAGAACCAGCTATTGATTCTTAAGGCAAAAATATTCATCTGGCATCTCATTCATTCCAAGTTAATTGCTTAAATGGGTGGAAAAGGAAATTTGTGAAACGAAATGTGCTGCTGCATCAGGCATAAAGAAAACTTCGTCCCTATTAAGCTGAAAATGCTTCCCAAAGACAACACATAGGCTTTACTGTGCCGAGGCACTTAAGTTCGATTCTTCAGTGGGGCCACTGTTTAAAGAGAGCATTACCAACTCAATCACAGCAAGCTTCTGTGCTTCAACTTCCCAGTCACTCAGTTTACTCTTCAGGATGGTTTCCCCTACAGCTTAAAAATATGACCTTGGAAAGAATCACTAAATAAGTAAATACTTGAGTCTACCAGGGTTTTCTTCCTGGATCCTAACCCTGGCACAGGTTGAAGCCTTGCAACTATGTCCTATCTGCTAAGGAGACTTCTGCTGGTATTGAGTGCCATATTGTTTAGAGAAATAACACATTTTCGTTATGGAAGGAGAAAACATTCCAAATAAGCTGCTGGTCAAACACACATTTTTATGCATGTCAGCAGCTTGAGAAGAATAAGGAGAAGGGAGCAGTTTCATTTTAAGTGATTCACTGAAGAAAAGTTCCAGTTTACATTACTATGAATTTCTCCTTCAGAGTGCTTCTCATTTTCAGGATGCAATTTTGTGCTTCCTTCTCACAGCAGATTTTTTTCACAATCTGAGTAGCAGTGCTCATTTTAGAATCGGCTGTTTCACCTCTCTAAATAAAGCTGCTTTAGTACCTGCATTAATTCCTTGCACTGGCCATTACTAACATTAAAAAATGCCTTTATGCAGCGATATTGCCACGGCAGCTATTCATTGAATTATTGAAAGTAGCTGGTGTCTTTTAAAGCAGCTCTTTTAATGTTTCTATTCATTATTTGTTTTTATTTATGACCTCCATTGTATTGGCTCACAGTTAGGTAAGTCCGGAGAAGTTTCTTTTCCCTGAATGAACGCCTGATGAAGGTCTGAGGGGTGTTCAAGAGATTGGCCCAGATGCCATCTCAGGGTCTCCTGCCATTAGCTTTCCTGTGCCTGTGAGCAATTTTCTCCAGGAAAAAAAAAAAAAAAAAACATAAAAACAACAAACCAGTCAAAGGAGACCTTAATCCTCTGTGGAGTGTTTTTTCTTCCTCAGCTCTGGTACTGCTGTGTGACAAGCTGTTCTCTCCTTACACCTTAGCTACCAATAGCCTCAAGGAGCCAATGCAACCAATGATGGCCAAAATAGAGACCTATTCCTGTGCTCTCATGGTCCTCAAGGCTCTCCAGCTCAGTGGCAGTAGGGTAAGCCAGGCATTGCCAACTCCTGTAGGTTTCTAATCCAGAGATCCTGTTCTCAGGTCTTGGTTCAGAGACCTGGTGTGGTCTAAGAGTGCATGACTTTGCTGGAGAACATCTCCAACTTCAAGGGCCTGTCCAGTTTAAGTTTTCTCCAAAGGAAACTAAAAAAGACTAATTTTTTTCTATTTTTTTCCCCCTAAAGAAAATGCCATATTGTTGTGTTTGCGGTTTTGTTTAAGGGGTGAGGTGCAAACTACCGTGCAGTCAAATTCTGTGGGATATGGTTGAGTGGTCAGTTCAAGAGCTAAAATTACAGGCAATCAGAGAAAGGTCAGTGAGGAAAAAAGGAGGAACAGCAAAGAACTAAAAGGAACTGTCAGAGATTGAAGTGGAGCAAGGCAAATCTGGAAGGATGGCACTGAGAAAGTCAGGAGTTTTTTGAAAGTGGCAGAACAAGTTTTGTGCAATTTGGTGCAAGTCTGCAGCTGTGAATTCACTGGCCTTCCTTCGGGCATCAGCAAAACAGGCAATAACTCTTTAAACTCAGTATTCTCTCATATTCTGCCTAAATGAACATTTTAGCTGCTTTGTTGGTACTGAAACACTTCACTTTACTGCTCTGGAAGGAGGAGCTGCAATGAGGTAGGTAACGACAGCAGACAGCAATATTTGGTGCTCAAGCAATGAGAACATCATTGCCTTGCCGGGTAACTGGCTTCACCAACACTGAGGAAACAACAATTTAACCTGGATCTCTGCACTTTAAGCCCATCCTTTTTCTATCAAGCATGCATAGAAACAGCAAATCATTCCCTCCCTCTCCATGTCAGCAGCTTTCTTATTTCTGTAAAGCCTCTCCCATCCATTTCAGTGGATTTCCAACTTCAGTACTGCTTCCAAGGTTTGGCCCCTCAGGACTGCTGCTTTACTTTCTGCACAACAAAACAAAGTTAAAAGTTTCTGTAAGAGTCTCTTGTAATGAAAATAAGGAGGCTGACAAAAAAATTGATTGTTAATGCTCACTCCCACTCACATACCATACCTGTTCATCCTTTTGGCTCTTGTTTTACACTTGTTACTGCAGTGTGTGGTTTAGAAGTAACTTCACCCTTGCTCTTTTTATGGACACTGTTTTTAAACATAGGAGATTTCAGCAAAACAGCCGCACACACCACACACATACACCCCACCCCAAACACTAAGCAGGTACTTCTGTGGGACAGCATATTTCAGCTGAGGGAGGTAGAAATTCACAGAATTCACAGAATGTATGGGTTGGAAGAGACCAAATGATTTACAAGAGAGAGGCCCTAAGAAGAAAGGCTTCAAAGCTGCACCTTTGAACATAAAAACCACTTTGTCTCTCAATCAAAACTGCTGCCCAGAGGACGTGTCATACATTCTGTACAGCATCGACATTTCTACTGATGTAGAAATCAAGGCAGTCACTCTCTGTCTAGCCCACATCTGTCATTCCTGCTCTAGGGTAGACTGGCTGAGTGAAAAACGAGCCTTACCTGACACAGTTCAACGCCACAACGGCATCAGGCTCTGCCCAGAACCATAAGATTTAATGCACCGTTTCACAATCTCAGATGTTTTTTAAGTGATGCTTGTAAGAGAGAAAGGCTGATGAATATTTACTCAGAAGTTTGTTCATGATTTGGCCGAGGATATGCTTCCAGAAACCTGTGACTAGTGCTCTGCATTCTTGTTCATCAATGCATGGAGTGTTGTGGATGGTTATCGAGCAACCTCCGTTTCAGAGGAAGGGTGTGCAAGTTCAGCAAAACATTGGTGTCCAAAGGGGCCTGCGGTGAAGGAGACCTCTAAAGAGCTATTAATTGAGCTAAAAAGAAAACGTTGTGAGAACACTTCAGCTTTCATAATTTTTCTGCCCCGGGGACATGTGTAAAGAGGGAGCCGAAAGATAAAGAAACATACTCATATTTGCCTGTTTGTTTGCCTTGGTGTCAGTTATCTAGTACTTGATAAATGCACAAATTGTATTCACTCGACTGCTAGGATGATGAAATTTTACTTTCTTCATCTGCTGTGGTTCTGGCAAGACATAAAGAATAACAAAAACCAAGTTATTAGGAAACTCAGTGGCTGAACCCTGGAATTTCAGAGCTGTGCTCAGGTTTAACTGACCTGTCTCAATGAGAAGAGCACTCACTGCCTTCATATTTCAGGCTTAGATCAGGTTCAAATTCCTGAATAAATGTGCAAACCTTCCCAAAGTCTTGAGTTTGCTCTTGCTATTGAGGCTTTCATCTGCCTTCCAGAGAGATTAGAAATGATACTCAAACAACTCATTTCTGTAATCCAGAACAAAGCGGGAGCCTCACAAATCACTCCAGTCCAGATTTAGTTCCAGAAATAAGGGAAGAGTACTGCAGAGCACTCAGTTATTCTGCTATTTTTTCCTCAAAGAGAAAAGTAGTCATTCATATATCTGGACAAACTTGCCTTGCTTCATTTCCAGCCTAAATGAACACTTTGCTCTCAGTTCAGCTTCAGTATGCAACAGCGAAAATGAGAAAAGAGTCCAACAACACATTAATAGATTCCAGAAATTCTGTACAATATCAATAAAGAAGTCACTGAGCTATTTCAAAAAATATGAAGTATTTGCAAGATATCATAAAGTGAAATAAATTATACCTCTTATGGATCATAAAAGAAGCCCTATGAAATGTAGAAAGGATTCCAATTAGTATCTTAGCAGAAAGAAAATAATAATTGATTTATCTTTAAGCTAAATTGTAGTAATTTATTAGAAAGATTGTTTCATTTGTAACCAAATTACTTGATTTGTAACATGTCATTTCCACTGAGTGTTAATTTCAGGCAAACAGAAAATCCTCTTTTGCTAACTGGATCCATGGTCTTCTGTATAAACATTCAACAAATTCTCATGGTTCCGCAAGCCCCAAGTGAAAGACATTTTCTCAGAAAAGATAAAGAACAAGTCTAAGAAAATTAGTAAAACACTAATAGGTCTAATAAGAGACATCTAATTAATAGTAAGTCAAAAGTCACCTTCAGATTAGATCAGTGCAAAAACCTTTTTCTACATGCAAAAGGAGGAATTGTGGTGTCCAAAGTCACCTATAGCACCGGCAGCAGACGACTGGCAGGAATCTGAATTTCGGGCAAATATTCCTCCAGGGACACCTGGACAGTACATAAGCTCCAATTTCCTCTGGTAGAGTTGAGTCTCTGATGGTTTTCCTCTTCAGCTGTAAAATGGAGGTATCCACTGTATTTTTCTTCCTCACGAGAATGTTGTGAGACTGACTCAGAATAAAACTTCCAACAGCAGGCTCTGAGGAGTGGGGGGGTTGTCTGAGATGTTACTTTGCATTGCAGCATCGGGAATGGTATCCACTTGATTGTCTGATAGCTACAGGGACTGATTTCTATGCAAGTGCTAAGAAAAGAATTTGAGAATGTCAGATTTCCATTTCCCATTACCTTGTTTCCTTTCTCACAGTCTGCGTTTTCGGGTTTACAGAATGAGATTCGTTATCGCTAACTATGGATATCATTATTTATTCAGCTTGTCAAGATGGATTTTTTTTTATTGCCTAGAAGGGAGTGCCTGCTATTTCCATTTTCCTGAGAAAAATGGGAGTTAAGACATATATCTGGAAGCAGCCTATAGTGATGACACATGAGATCACAGACCTCTGACCACACCAGAGATTTCAAAGGGAATTTAAACACCTTAAACATTGTGGTGGACTTGGTCACACCATCCTACCAAAGTCATTTTAGGCTGGTTCAGGTAACTGAATTAAGTTCTCCAGAATATGAGTGCTGCTGCCATGGTGTCACCTTCCTTTATTGCTTTGTTTTATCCTTGCCGGGCAAGACTGAATGCCAAGCACCTGATGAGGGCTGGCAATTAATGTTTAGGAGGGCATTAACTACAGAGCCCAAAATGTAGAATCTCTTGTTGTGTTGTTTCATCCATACACTTAGTTTGGTTTTCATTTCCACCCACCTCAGCTTCAGACCCTGTGCTATGTAAGTGATAGAAAGACACAGACATCTCTCTAAGTGTGATTTCTAGGGAATAAACTCCTGAATTAACAGCTTGGTCTTCAAAGAAGAATCTGTTAGAGGAAAACAAGGTTATCCTGAAAAACACCACTGTTTATTATGCCCCTGGAGATCATTATCATTCCAGAATGGCTGCAGACTCACAACCACTGGAGAACATAGGAAATCTTGTGTTTTATCATGAAATGTTTTTTTTTAAATTCATTTTAAAATAATAAAAAAAAAAAGGCCTCCACTGAATTCCTGTACATTCAAAGGCAAAATGTAAATATTCCCCTAGGGAACAGTCTACTGGGTGACTGCGGAAGAGAAGAAAATTAAATTCAGGTGAATATATAATAAAAACCAACTTCTTTCATGTAGCTGAATTATTATAATTCATGTGGGCATCTCTAACCTCTTGCTGAATTCTTAATGATGAGAAAACTAATTTGTGGCAGTGGCATTAATGTTGAAATATCACACTTCAGCACAGCATCTTTTCATTCTCTGAACTTTCATTCTCTTCCTCACTTTTCTGAAAGACTTTTCCACCTCTGCTCTCTCCACTTATAACCAGACATACTGGGGGGGGGGGGGGGCGGGGATTCTAAAATATTTTTCCAGCTCTTATTTTCTGGTTTTGGGTTTTTTGGGTTTTTTTTAAGGAAATAAACCTGTCATTAGAGAACTATTAAAGGTCCCTTTTTGTCTCGGTGACTGTTTCTGCACTGATATTTCTTGGGCCAGGACTGACTAGCCCACACTGCTCAAAGTCTTTTTCCATTGTGTAGGCAAGGACCCTAATCAGTGCCATTTCTGATTTAGGGAATTCATCCTCTGACTTTGTTAGATATTGACAAGTTCATTTACTAATAGTCTCAAAAATAAGGTTTGTGTTGTCCTGAAAAAAATATCTTCCTGGTGTTGGGTATAAGTCTAAAACCAATCAATTTTTAATCCTTTTTTATCTAGATACCTCAGAATCCAGTGTAGCTATTCCCTCATGTGCAGAGAGGTTGTAAATGTATTTTTGATTCCACTCGTAGTTGAACAACCAGCACAGAGCAAAGAAGGGATTTGCCCAGGGCCATACAGACACTTTGTGGAGAGCAGGGACTTGAACCAGCTTTCCCACATTCCTTCTCTGGTTCAGTAGGAGACCAAGGTGATTTCAGTCAATAGACATCACAGGATTCTTTGCCTGAACTGGTCTCACGTTTCCCAGCACAGCAGTCAGGTACAATATTTTCTGCAAGATCACTTCACTTTCCTAGTGTTCCCATTTACCTGCTTTCCTATGGGCATGCTCACTATTTCATTCAAAAAATGTTGGCTGGGCAAGAAAAGTGATTTTACCATTAGTCAAAGATCTCCAGATTTAGCAGTAGTATTGTCAGACTGGCACTTCTGGTGATAGAGTCACAGGCAGGTGGCCTTTCTGCAAATATGCTGTTTCTTCTTCACCAAGTTGCTGGTACATACATAAATCCTTTTTTTTTCAAATGTGAGGTTTTCTCTTTAGAAATATGCAAGAGCTGCTCTGTCCTTTTCAAGGGTATAGGAATGATGAGTTAGTTTTTGCCATCTCTGCAAAATCTCCACTGGGAAAATCCAGAAGCTCCTGACATCTTGTAATACTTTGGTGTAAGTAATACTCTAAATTGCAGAGACTATGCTTTCTTTCTACAATGAAGCCCAGTGTTTCTCAAAGTTAATAAGACGAATAGAGGGAAAAAATTAGATGATTCATTAATTCTGTATCTTCACTGTACTGGCAAATTCTAAAACACTGCTCAGGAGAGAAGAAAAAGGTTTTGAGGGATTCTAGGGACATTTCTCATGTCTGTATGTGCAAAACACATCACAGTAAAAGTAATTTGATTTGTCTTCACATCACTGCCAGTGATAATTTCAGTCCAAGATTAACACCTGTATGTCATCAGAGATTGTGGGCATATATGTGAGGGGGAGGACAGAACAGCAGTCAAACTGTACAGCTCTTTATTAATTATTAATAAAAGACTGCTGGTGAAAAAACAAAAATTACACTGTCCTGACATTCAATGCCCTTTAGTATATGAGCAATTTTGCCAAGATTTCTTGGTTCAGTATTTTTAGAACTGTTCAGTATGTTTAGAACTGTTCTTGGTATTTTCCTACTTAAATCTCATATGTATCATAGTTCACAAGATCCCTCTGTGCTCAGCCCCCCATAATGGCAGAATCTTTAAGGGCACTGAATCAGAACTGGCATCTATATCCCTTATAAGAAATAATACTCAGGAGAAAGATTTCTGAGGTGATCACACAGGAATAGCAGAAATTAGATTGGCTGCTGCTGGAAAACCACCTCATTCTCTCAATAAAATATAATAACGCGTAGTGCTCATCCTATGAGCAAGATGTTTTATACCAGCACATCTATCATTCTGGGAAATACTGAATCATCAGTCAGTCCAACACTCATGGGCTCACCAGATGTATCCCCCAAAATGGGCACCATGTGGCCAGTGCCAGTGTGAGGTCTTCAGCTCCTCTGCCCTGCTGAGCCTCATCCAGAAGCTGGTGGATGCTGTCACCTCACTGATGCATCAAACGTGGAGCCTCGCTTGTGTCTCCAACCACAGACAACTTCGTGTCTCTGTGCCTCTGAAAAATGATGTGCCAGAGTGCTGGGCTCCTTTGGAAACAGAGCTGTGACTTCCCAGGGAGAAGCATCCACTGAGAGCTAAGGAAGTTTCTGGGCAGCAGCCAAGCTAGTTCCTGCTCTCATTTCCACCAAAATAAACCCAAAACTGTGTGACAGAAGCAGAGAAACACATCAACACCTCAAACCCAGTATAACCAAGATCCCTCTGCATCTGCACACCAGCGCCTTCCTTGTGGACACGGGCATGCACTGCCTGGGATGCATTTGGCCCAGGGCTTGCGGAGTTTGTCCTCAAACCCCCTCTAAACAAGCTCTCCTTGCAATTCCAAAAACGTAGTTCAGTAGCACAGCACAGCTTGGCTGATGACGAGAGGACACAGAGCAACTTTGGAAACACAAACTGGCACGGGGAGAGAGTCTTTTTGGCTTCGAAAGGACAGCGCACACGTTCAGTGCCAGAATGTGTAAAGACTTTTGTTCACAAACAGAAATCTCTTGTGCTGACAGGCTCCAAACAAGGCTGGCACTCTTGTGAACGCAATATGAAAGTTGCCTTGTACTGAGATTAGCCGAGTGAACAGTTAGCAGCAAATAATTGACTCAGAAAAATTTAGTACTCCAATATTTAAAAAAATAAACAAAATCAACTACGAAAACACGGCCATTTTGACTTCATTCTCCTTCTAAAATCAGGAAATGTTTCAGGAGAATACACTTCAGCCCGAGGGTGGCTCATGGTCTGTCTGTTACAAATATTCACTCTTCAAGGTGTGATACTCAATTTGTACAGTGTGACCCGCATCCCTGACTGTTGCCTATTTGCATCTCTGGAGCAATGAACTGCTCCTTGCAGCAGCAGGACTCTTTTCCTCCACCTCACCCAAGGCTATCCAGAGTTAGTAAGGTCAGGTCTCTGTGCCAAGTCGCAGAAGTGATTCTCTGCCAAATTTGCCGCATCACAATGTCCGAGACACAAGCTTTTCTGACAAGATTCTTACCTTCCTGATAAAGGGCTCTTCATTAACAAGCAAGAAAATTGAGTGTCCATATGGACACTCTCTCCTGGCCTCAGCTGTCCCATGTGAGGCAGGATTGGCTTCTCTTGGACAAGGTGCTGTTCCCATAAACTAGAGATGGAGCATAAACAGGCCAAACAACTCTCTTATATGTCTTCAAGGCTGCTGAGGAGGAAAGAGGCTGAAGTCAGATTGTGCTGAAATTTCTGTTTCTGATCAAAGTCCTATATTTCACAGGCCACCTTTTTTTTTTTTAATTTCTCCTCAAATTGATTTCAGATCAGTTTCAAAAAAAGAATTGCTGAAATGTCACTTTTCTCTGTGAACATTCATATGTTCCAGCTTCTCCAGACCAAGAATTCTCCAAAGAAGTCACAAGCACAGACATAATAAAATTCCTAGATTATTTCCAGCACTTTCCCCTCACTTCAGGCAGATGTGAGGCTTGGTTCTGCACTACTGCTGTTAATTTCACTGCAATGGTTTAGTTCCTATACCCTGTTGGGTTAATTACCTGGAATGGAGCTAATTATTACTGGATAAGTTAATTTATGTAATTTGACTAACACTGAGAATAGAAGAAGAGTGAGCCAAGCCTAAAAATTACTGGTTTAAAAATTATGAGATTCAAATTTTAAAAAAGTCATTAGAGTTTTTTTGTTTTGGTTTGGTTTGGTTTTTTTGGTG